>JAUELF010263696.1:0-11205 GCA_031471495.1 Clinocardium nuttallii | reverse complement strand
AAATATCCAACCGACTGTTCAAAACTGACTATATAAATTTTGTTTCGTTGTTGTTGTTTTTGTTAGCATTGTGGCGAATGTCAAACCAATCGCCACAAAAATGACTAAAGAACTCATGCAGTGTGGTATTTGGGTTTTAATTCGCCAAACTACGTTACTTAAATAACAGCGTAATGTTTTAAAAATAGAAAACTTTGATATACAGATATATCAAATATTTTGACAATCTTTACTATGTTTAGAAACACAATACTGTTTTGTGTAATGGTATTTTAAAAGGAAATGTAAATGAATTATCGAGATTAAAACATGAAAATACTTTTATTATCCATGGGATCAATCATTTTTAATTTGTTGCAAAATATATGCCCATTTGTATATCCTTATCAATATCGTCACTGTGTTCGGTTTGGTATCTTTCTTCAAACTCAGTTACCGCCTCTGTGCTGTATTGATAGACCGTCCGTCTCAGGGCGAGTGGAAGCGGGTTCGATCCCCGGTCGGGTCATACCTAAGACATTTAAACTGGGAGTAATGGGTGCCCTCCTTGGCGGGGTTAGCATAACGACTGAAGTGTGGGTGGCAAGCTAACTATACCAGCAGTATTGGTAACTTACCAAGAAAACGCCGTGATATAACGACTGAAGTGTGGGTGACAGGCTAACTACACCAGCAGTATTGGTAACTTACCAAGGAAACGACGTGATATAACTGCATACATGTTGAAAGCGGTGTTAAATACCCAACAAACAATCAATCTCACAATTTAACTCAAAAGTCCAGCTAAATCCGATAAATGTGGATGACGTTCAACGACAGAATCTTTTTTCTCATTCTTCCGGTAGCTTAGTCAGTAGAGACGCGGACTGTCTGACAATATATAGGGCTTGTGAGTTCAAACTCCAGCTCTGCCAATTTGTTTTCCGACGTTTGACAAACATCTCTGTGACCAGCGTCATGTGTCTTCCACATATGGGCATTCTATTTGGAAAAGTAGCTAGTTGCTTAGAAAAAGTCTGTAGTGCGGAGAACTGGAATTGGAAAGCCAGGGAACACATGGGTCGATGAATTGGCCATCGTGTTATGACGAATGAAAAATTGTTTAAAAACGGCGTTAAACCACAAACAAACATTGTTTCATTCTTTGTTTATATACTGTTATACATGATATAATATTACTGTACAACCATACGTTATGTGTGATCCATGTTATACTGAAGTTGGATATATGTTGATGCAGGATTAGATGGTTAATGATATTGTTATAACACATATACAAGTACAATACACGCTATTGAGAAACTCGGGACTGTCATCACACCTGAAAAGAGATATAGAATAGATCATCTGCAGTAGACCACTTTTCAAATTAATTTAGCATACCATGAGCAATTACTCATTTTGCCACAAATATTTCGTATATGTTTATAAAAATTCTCAACGTTTTTGTCTAGATAGATTCCAAGTCGTCTGGTGCATATTTATTTCTAAGTCATACTTTTTCTGGTCTGTGTGGAAAATCCCAAAATCAAAACCGCCTTATGATCACAGGATTCGAACCCGGAACCTTTAGTTCGAGAGGCCGACGCTCTGCATGTGCTGACTGTATTCCACAGTTAAAAGTTAAAGTTACAGTGAAATGTTCGTTTGAATAGTGTTTTACAACAGTATTTCAGTAATATCATGGGGTAATTTATCATCATTGCTGGTATTAATTACCTTTAGACCGATGTATCAGTCGTAATGTTATCCCTGAAACCGTGAATGCCAAGGATAGAAGGTACCGCTACCATGTAATTGGTAATACCCGGCCCGGGGATTGAGCCCTGTTAGCCCGCCTCAAAGTCAGACGTTCTAAACACTAAACCAAGGAGACGGTCTACGGTTTTATGTACAATTATAACGACACAGATAATAAGGTATTTGTCAACAGTCAGTTAAGTAGGTTTTATCATTGATGTTATGTTTAACCTGTTCCCACCTGCAGACGCATTTTGACGCAATAGCAGCAGACGTCGTTTGAAAACATAATGAGCAATTTCACCTTTGGCAACAATGTTTTCAATTTTATTTAACAATTAAGCTATCTTTTGTGGAGATTTTTCAGGTTTTAGTCAAAGTCATCTGCTGCAGATTTGCTGATTTTTAGAAAGGGTTAAAAGACTTACCAGTATCGCTTTTTGTGATATTCAGGGCTGTCCCTCTTGAATATTGTTGTGATCCTAAAACAGGAACAGAATCAATTGTGACGGAAAACGTGGTAGACAAATGCTCTACATCTGAAGTCTGGTACTCTATCAACATTTCGATTGCTGAAGCAGCTAATTGTGTATCCTTTTCATTTGTGTCGCTATGAATCACCCTTGTCGGAATAATATTTATGTGTTCCGTTGAACTATCATGAAGTATATCTGTCACCAAAACCATTGACTGATGTGTTGAACCCATTTCTAAAGACTCTGTCGACTCACGTTGGTGTACTGTTTTTATTATGTTTGAATCATTTACCCTTACTGGATTCGGTATATAAATGGAGTAATGTAATGGATATCCTTCAGTAACAATACTAGAACTTGTGAATTGGTGTACGATTGGATCCAATTCTGTGTAGACATTAGACACTATAATATTCTCCACATGATCAATCATTGACAGCGACGAGAATGATGCAATGGTTTCAAATAGTTTTGATGTGTAATAATTAGAATAAGATGACAAAATTGAATTAATTGGCGATTGCAGCAAATGTGTTGAACTAATTGTTGAATGTAAAATTTGCATTTTGTCTAAAGTCGGCTCCCTGCCATCCGATGACCCATTCGCTAGCTGTGATATATCAGTGTCACTAAAGGAAACAGTTTTTGAAATTCCTCGTTCGTTGCTTGTAACAGGAATTTCTTTTAATTCAGTAAATTGTGTTCCAAATGAGCCTTTTAGTTCATTATTTATATCAAAACTGTTATTATATGGTGTAACATTTGCCGAATATATAATTCGATGGACCTTGCTAGGAACAATATGGATATCATGAGTTTGGCTGTAACCATTTTTGGACATTTCTGTACCATTGTCCTGTAATCATATATAAAACATGTTGTTATTCATAGATACATTGACTAAATCAAACATGATATAGATCTAGTTATGAGAACCGTATATGACAACATTCATTACAGAATCACGTTTTAAGGTTGATTAATAAGTTAGCGCCTCTTCAATGGCCAATGCATTTCACATATGTGGTCACAAAGAAAGGAGTTCTATCAATAATACATATATACATATATGTGTATCATCTTTTAGAATATTCAAATTAGTCCGTGTAACTATTAAGATCGAAATAACACAAATATAGTGTGTGGTGTTGTAAACTGTTTTGTTCAAATGAAGAGAAAAAAAAAATAGCCAATATCAACAATATATTTTGACGTTATTTGTTAATTGATAAAAAACATACTTGTTTTGCGCTTGTTTCCCACGAATATTTCATCGATGGTGAAGCTACAAGCGAGCTGATAACTGCAGTGAGTAATATTGCTACAGAAGAAGGTGAATACATGGAATCACCTCCTGAACTGATCCTCAGAGTGCTTGATGATCTTTCCGCGATTTCTGAAAATACACCAGATATGAACTGCTTCGAGGAAGAACCAACTATCATGTGTGTTGCAGTGTTGTTGAACCAGACACGCGTACGCGCATTCTGGTCAGAACAGCGTTGTTTGTGTATAATAAACTTTTTAAAAAATACTCTTCACAAATATCATACTCGTGTAGCGTTTCAAGCATAAGGAGTCATACTTTCATGTGCAAAAACCAATAGTTTCTTTCCGAAAAGTTCAAAGTTAATAAAGGTAACAACTTTATTGTCAAAACGGTTTCTATTCACGCCTTTATAAATGTTTATTCAAAGTATTTAAATATAAATGTTATATACAAACTCGAACGGTTTTAAATATAAGCTTAATAAAATCGCATCGCAGCGTTTTTTTGGTAGCTCAACAGTATTACCGAAACGTTTTATCTTTATAAGTCTAAGCCTTTAATGCATCCTTATACCTCGACATGATTGCAATTGTATGACCCGCTGAGAAATGGAATCCCTAGCCTAAAGATCTAAAACCGGATACCCTATGTCATCCTAGTGTACTCTTCCACTCGTGCGATTTACAAGAATTGTGTAGCACTACAAAGGGGAAAGAAGTGCCTTTATTTAAATCTTGGAATATAGGCAAATACGCAAGATGGACTTGCGAAAGTTGCCCCATAGGTTGCACATACATGTACCACTTCCATTCGGGGTATGGTGCTCTTCATGTATGCGATATCTGGTGAATATTGCACATTTTGGATAAGACGCGAATTAAATTATTCTTTAGAGGAACAAAGATGCTTACTTTGGATACTCCGTATTTGAAGCAAGAAGTGAAAGACACCTCCATCTATTGTTTTCAATTCCACTGTTATATTAGGTACCATTTCAACTATGACTTCAGATCCTTCAACCGAATCGTTACACACGGCTATGTTTCCATTGATTCTTAAGACGTTGTCGCAAGCGTGCCCGTTGTTTACTTCTAGTTGAACAAATCGTAGTTTGTATTGGAGATCTGGATTGACGATTATCCGCCACCTGCAGTAGACGTCGTCCATGTTCCCATTGGTATGGTATGGTGATGCAAGAAGTAGAACGTCATTAATGTCAGATAGGTTGTACATATTTCCACATTCTGAAAAATATAAAATACAGTCAAATACTAAAGACTACCTTTGTTTAGCAATTCCCTATCTATCACACTTTTAATTTCCCAATTATTCATGTTCAGCATTCTCAACAAAGACAAGATTGTTTTCTTCCCATTGGTGGTTTTTTATAAAACGTTTGGACTGTATATAAAAGGTGAACGTGCCAAAAAGGGACTTAATGTAACGTGTATATCATTTCCGTTTGTGAATTACATACGGATGTTTTCCTATAAGCGCACTCGGGGTTGTTTTTAAAAGGTTACTTCAAGGGTTTTATTGCATGTTGACGAGTGATCTGCCTTTTGTATAGCTTGTCGTTATCTGCATTATTCATATTTACAGAACGTCATCTCAGCATATTAACCCTTTCCCATATACAACAAATAAACACCAGATGACCCTGAAAACAACTTGGCAAAAATATAAAAAAAAAACAGCGGTAAATAATAGCAGGTTATGAATGAAACGAGACAAAGATATTGTGGCAAAAAAGAAATTGTTCATCATGAGTAATTTCTCCTTTGGTCAAAAAGTTTTCAAAATGCGTCTCTTGCAGGGGCGTCATAATGTATATGTATGCGGTAATTGGTCAAATGACTCGAATTGGTGATAACAAATATTTTAAATTTAAAATCGTTACAGAATGTATCATATTTATAATATTTCAAGTTAGACGATGTCTAACGCTTAAGTCACTGATTTAGTTAAGTCGCGGCAATGGGAGACATTAGTGATAAGTATATTATCTCCATTGTTAGATCAAGACCAAGAAGACCAAATAGTAGGAGGGTCCTTTTAGTTTGAATCCTTTTTCTTTAGCGCTATTTGACAAGATATGTCGATTACTCTGTACACATCAATTATAAATGTGTTAAATAAAGTGATGATTCAAAAGAGAAAATTTGCATAGCAGTGTTTAAAGAACACAAATCTGGAATTAGTAATCAATCTCATAACAGTTGGCCAAGAAAATGCAATTTATAAGTGCACATCCAGTGCAAAGAAACCAACGATAAAAACAGAGGAAATAAATTATAGGACCATTATTTCAAGGGAAGGAAGTGGGTGTGCAGGTAAAAGGATTACCGTTTCGAACAACCGTTGGTGTTGTAGAATTACTGTTCATCATATCACCTATTGATTGCAACCACACGTGTACTAACCGACCTGGGGATGACGTCATATCAATGGTGAACAAGTTGACGGCACTGGTGACATGCTGGGTATAATTCCTGACGTCATTTCCAATTCGGTAAATAACAAGATATCCGGTAACATACTGGCGGAAGTAGGCAGGATGGTTCCATGATATTAACAAGGAATACGCCATCGGAGTACACGTAACCATTTGCGGGGCACCTGGCGGGGGACCTGAAAGTCATTTGTATCAATATTCAATTGAAAGAAAATGGTTTATCAAACGAGTATCTGCTACTCAACTGTTTATTGATGGTTCCTGTGTATGGAGACCACCCATTGGAAGACATCATTCTGGTCTTTGTTCACAGGTGGACTTTAATTACAGGGTCACGTTTAAAGCAAAGTAGGGTCATTTGGAAACTAAATTGTGATTGCTATAAACAGAATTGCTATTCCACGGGGGCCTTGTGCACATATTTGACTGTCTTTACACAATTGTTCGATATTTATTGTGTCAATTGCTACCCAAAAAGCATATGTATATAGTCTGATTTGGTCAAAACCGTTTTCTATAACCTACCAGATGTAAAGTATATATTGCGAACAAGGACAACATGGGTTGTTGTTTGTCGCCAAGTCTGGTTTTCGTGAGACAAGACCTAGTCGAAATGACACAACACAACCGGATCCAGCCGTTTCTCTGTAAGATCGAGAGGCGCAATACAGCCATAGCCACATGTTTTCTTGTACTATATACACGATAACTAGATCGCCATCGCGAAACGGAAACAGACCACGTCTCTTTGAAATTCGTTGGGTAAAGGAGAAAATATTCAAAACTAGCAATTCTCCTTTGCCAACAACAATTAAACTATTTGTCAAAACCATACATCCATATTTCCAGATATCAAATCAGTAAAAAAAAAAGCATGGGACTCTAGCAATATAATCGGGTGATTTATTAAATATCAAATATTTGTCAAATGTAACAGCTTAGCGTAAATTAATTGTAACAGCTACAACCATTGTAACATACTGTATAAGTACAAAACCACACTACACCTGAACATGAGCACGTATTTACATTTACCCTTTTTATCAAGAAGGAAATAAACCAGTTGGTAACTCTACAGATGCACTATTTGAAAACGTTTCTGGAAAAGGAGGAAGACTTTGTCGAGAGATGGAGAAAAATTCCTCTTTTTCGTAAAATTTAAATTTCTGTTTCACATATTCTGTTTTTTCTGTAGGTTTCTGCGTTTTATACAAAGATAGATATAGTAGTGAATGTATATTTTGGTTGCTCATTTACATGCGAACTGTTTTGCCTAAAGGAACACATTGATGTATATGGTAATAATAATTAGTAGGTTGTATCTTCAACCGCAAAATATTGTTAACTTAAGTAATACGTGGATAACAGATAAGATTTACACGTGGCTTTATCTTTAATGAATACAAACGTTTAACCGTGCTTTCCCTCATATAAACCCTCTACAGCAAACGACTTTTGAAAACATTGGGACAACAGGAGAAATTGCTCAAAACGAGCAATTTCTCCTTTTGACACAATGTTTTCAACCCTTTACGCTAAGTATACCTACATTTATAGAGTGTTTCTGTATGTTTCCTTCGATACTTTCAAAGACATCTGCTGCAGATATGGTGTATGTTAGAAAGGGTTAAAAGAAAGCCAATCACTTGTAAATTTTGGAGCATAATCCTGATACGGTGTTGAAATAGTTTTGGTTAAAATAGAAAGTGTTCGTTTTGAGCAATTTCTCCGTTTTCCATAATGTTTTCACACATTTTCATTCCTGTCTACATCGAATATACAATGTACAACAACAATATATTTGATTTTGCAAAAGGGTTAAGTCGACTAATGACCAGAAGGTGTGTACCAGAAAAACACGTATTTGGGCAAATCTGACATCGACATATAACTAAACTATTGTTGAAATGGAATTTAATTTAAACAAATCATGGCAATCAAACATATCAGCCGCGTCGCGCGAATCTGTTGTCATATTGCCTCTCTCCGATGTGAAATCAGTTAAATAAATCTCTACACTAGATGATTTTTTAACAAATTGTGACCAAAGTAATAATTGCTCATGAAGAGCAATTTCTCATTTAGCCACTAGGATTTCCATTTTATTCAGTAAATAATGTTTTCATTTACAGAGAGTGTTGGTAGTTTTGACTATATGTGTTTAACGTCATCTGCTGCATAATGTTGTGTATGTGGGAAAGGGTTAAAGATGCTACTTCGTATAATTAGGGTAATTACTACGTCTGCACTGTATGGGTACAGTTCACGTTGTGCCGGATACGTCTTGAGACCCAAACTCGCGAGACGCGGCCCATACGTATATCAGACGCTTATTCATAAAATTAGCCGTATCGTCCCGGAACAGACTAAGCATGCCACACAGGCTTACCCGAATAGACACATTTCGCCTCCTGCGGGTTTTCTGTTTCGGGAATCATTACTCTGTACCTCTATCTTCTTCAGGCGGAATGTGTCGGTCCGGATCAGTTTGCGCTGACTGCACCTGCTGATCTGGGTCGATTCATTACGCAGAGACCATAATGTTGATTTTCTCGCGGGACGGCTCAAATAATGAATATCATCCATATATCCTAGGGTTTAAACCCTTTCCCACATACGACTTATCTGCAGCAGACGACTTTCAATACATGGTGACAAAAACCTGAATATCTCCATAAAGAAAATAGCTTAATTGTTAAATAAAGTTGAAAACATTATGGCCAAAGGAGAAATTGCTCATCATGAGCAATTTCTCCTTTGGCCATAATGTTTTCAAATGTCGTCTGCTGATATTGCGTCTGCAGGTGGGAAAAGGTTAATAGCGCTCCAAGGTAAACAAACATATATTCGTTCATAAAGGCTCAATTTATTGATAGCTGATATTGATATTTTACATATATAACCAATGCTTGAGAAAATGTACATATTTCCGTTTCTATAAACAGTGGTGATTAAGATCATCTTGTCCACCTGCTTCGTTTTTATCAAACTCTACACACAATTTGAGGGATCTTCTAAAAAGGTTGTGTTAGTAATATTTGTAAAAAGTGATATCTTCATCCGTCTGTGTGACTGTACAGGCTGATCTGTATCTATTATCTTCACAATAGCCAACTTTTTTCGCATGCACTGGCTCATATGTAGCAATTTACTACCAATACAGTTTTTTGTCCAATTCTCGAACGATGTTAACACCTGCAGTTGATATAACAGATGACAATTGAATCGATATATCACAGAGGAAAACCTCCCAGGCTGGGTTAGAGAACAAGGTGTGAGAGTGACCTATTGAAGAAGGCATAAACCTCACATGGTTAGAGTGTTCTGCTGTGAAGACTAAGGCAATTATCATTTAAATATGTATAGTGCAAGTCAGTGGTGCAGAGTGTCGGCGTCTCGTACCAAAGATCTTTGGTTTGAGTCCCGCGATGTGCTGGTTCTGCATTCTGATATTTACCACGCAAGCCACGCCAGTACTGATTAAGTCTCCATGGAGAAAACAACGAAAGTGAGTTAATTAAGACTAAAGGCTTGTTTCACACTCGATGTTAAAAAAATAAGTTTAACCTAAATGTTTTTAGCGCTTCTGGCAACATCTGTTTGTTTTTATTAAATACTCGTAAAATGCATGGCTACATGCCGGCTGAGCTACCCTGCCGATGCTCATGCGCATTCGTACTAAACATACACATTCTCACAGAGATACAATTTGTCACGTTACACCGGTAACCATGTCGCCACAGACAATAATGAGTCTCGCCTATAAATCAGCATTGTTTGCCTCTCCTATTAATTTTACTTGAAAACAATTAGGAACTAAAAGAGTTATTAGAAAAAGACAATATAATGGAAGCCTCTGGCTTGTCTGTTCTATATGTATTTGGAGTGTTAGCATCTTTAAAGAAACGGCAAAATGAAATGTGTGAAAAAATAAAAACATACCAATGATTAGCAGTATTTAAAATTCGTAAAGGGTTCAGTCCGGCTTTATTTCCCAGAATCGACAAAATATGTATCTGATCCATCGTATCCGAATCAACACAAGTTGGCAGAAGCTTGTGTAAAAAGATGTGAACAATGTAGATGATCAGACTTGGTCAGACTGAGCAGAGCTAGTTTTTGTTTCGATCTTTCAAGGAACACCGATTTCGGAGTGGGCTAAGCTTGATCTCTTCCCTGAGAGTATCATCTCAGATGTTCTGACTTCAAATAAAGATTTCTTAAGAAAACTCGTTCATATAATCAGTTGAGCCATTCCACGAGAAAACTAACATTGTGGAATCTGCGTAATGGATTGAACCAGATCAGCCTGTGCAGCCCGCGCAGATCCGGACCGACACATTCCGCCTCGGGGGGGGGGGGGGGGGTAGTAATGATTCCTGAAACAGAAATTTCACAATGTCTGTCCGAGTTAGCCTGCGTGGCATGTTTAGGCTGATCCATGTCGATAATCGACTCAGAGTCCACGATGTTGTTTTACTCAGGGAACATTTTATTAGCCCATATATACAAGATGAAGTAAACGATGAACCGTGTTATCAATATCATAAACCACTTACCTATGGCAGTTAAGGATAAACGGAATCCTTTTCCGCTAACATTGAAATCCGATGAAAACACCATATCGACGGACTGTCTCTCTACCAACAGCGTCTGGGATTTCATTTTTCCACATAAATTAACATCGTTGTTGATTCGTAAGAAATCTTTGGTACAGTTTGACGAGGGTTCAAGGTCGAATTCGTTGATGTCGACCCGTACCCACATCATCGGGTCTGTTCTAACGGCCCATTTACACATGGTGCCAGGTTGGTATGTTCCATCGTGCAGCAGTATATCAGTGTTGATTAAAGCAGTTTGCATCCGTGTTAGGTGGAATCTGCCCCCGCAGTCTGTTAGTAAATAATGGGGATAATTTTCTATTAATTTATTTACTTTATTCAGTTGTTTGTTTCGATGCAAAATAAAGAGAAATATTCACCGAGTGTGTTCCATATGTTGAAAAGGGTTAACGTGTGGTATTCGAATAGGGAAGTACGGCGTTGAATAAATAAAGGATTAAAGGAAATGACTGAGTTCAGCTCCAGGAAATACTTACTCAAAGTATTTCCGATCAACCGGTGCGTCACCGCACTCTAATGTGACTATGAGCCGTCACACTTACCAACATTACGGACCCTGCGTAAAACCAACATTACGGACCCTGCGTAAAACCAACATTACGGACCCTGCGTAAAACCAACATTACGGACCCTGCGTAAAAC
>JAUELF010263674.1:0-11205 GCA_031471495.1 Clinocardium nuttallii | reverse complement strand
CAGAGGTGAGAGGCTATGGAAAAATCGCCCGAAAGAATGTCGCCGCAACCGGGTATCGAACCCGTGACCACCATATCTGTCTATGTAGTTGTGTGTGTATATGTGTTTGTCTCTGTCTATCTCCCTCCAATCCTTTATCGATTCTTCCCCTCTCTACCTCTCCCTTTCTTTCTCTCTTTCTCTCTCTATCTCTTATTATCTACATCACTCTCAAATACTACATCAATCCCCTCCTCTCTCTCTATTTTTCTCTCTCTATTTCTCTCGCTCTCTTTCTCCCTGGTGGTCGTAATGTTTTGATCGCAATTATTAGGTGTTTATATTTACTTTACTGCATTTAACCGAATGGTGTATTTACGTGTGCACATACAACCCGCGACAATGGTTCCTAACATATAAATACATATATATTATGTCTTTCAGAAATGTCTCGTGACACTTTCAGCAGGATTAGTCGGCCGTTCTTTGGGACAGAGTCAGTGCGATCAATGTTGCCACATTGACCATTGTAATGATAAATTATGTTCCAATGGAACCCAAGGTGAGATCATTGGATAATAATAGATCTTATATAAACCACAAGTAATGGAAAACACACTATGATAATACCAGATTTAAAATAAGGTACGAGTAATGGAAAACACACTATGATATTGCCAGATTTAAAATAAAGTACAAGTAATGGTAAACACATATATATAATGCCAGATTTAAAATAAAGTACGAGTAATGGTAAACATAGATATATAATGCCAGATTAAAAATAAATTACGAGTAATGGTAAACACACTATGATAATGCCAGATTTAAAATAAATTACGAGTAATGGTAAACACACTATGATAATGCCAGATTTAAAATAAATTACGAGTAATGCTAAACACAGATATATAATGCCAGATTTAAAATGAAGTACAAGTAATGGAAAACACACTATGATAATGCCAGATTTAAAATAAATTACGAGTAATGGGAAACACAGATATATAATGCCAGATTTAAAATAAAGTACGAGTAATGGTAAACACAGATATATAATGCCAGATTTAAAATAAATTACGAGTAATGGAAAACACACTATGATAATGCCAGATTTAAAATAAATTACGAGTAATGGTAAACACACTATGATAATGCTAGGTTTAGAATAAGTAACGAGTAATGGAAAACACAGATGTATAATGCCAGATTTAAAATAAAGTATAAGTAATGGAAAACACAGTTTGAAAAAGCCAGATTTGAAATGAAGTACATGCAATGAAAAACACTCTTGGATATTTTCAGATTTCAAATTGATTACAAGTAATTGAAACACACATTTGAATAAAGCTAGATTGAAAATAAAATACAAGACTGTCAAGAGGAACAACAATTGATAGAAAGTACATATATCGGCGAGCTTGATTTCCCCTTACCAGTGAGCTCACTGAAATAAACGACATAGTTCTCTAAACGTCTGTATTAACGTATACTTAACTGTACATGTAGTGTTTTTGAGATAGTATAAGCGTTTATATATAGCGTATCTATTGATTTTGATATACGAGGTTTTTTTTGTAAATAATGTTTAGAAGTTCGGAACACTTGAATGACGCTAGATTTTCATGTTTAGACATTCTCATTTTCATGTTATATTTGCAGTCATAAAATGTAAACATATAAAGAGTGTTAAAACATTTATGATTCACAGTTATCGAATATATCAGATGTATGTCTACAACAGGATATACATCTACAGTATTCTTGATATAAAGAAACTATGTACGTCGCTTGATAACTATCCGGTAAGAAAATATATTCTTAATCCAATGAACCTAAGAAATATATTGACACATGCGATAATCATATCCTTAATATGTTGAAAATTTAGCCCACTTCACAAGCGTTTAGTAACATTGCAACGAATTTAACGGTTTTAACAATTTTTTTTATGTAATAGCTGTGGCCCAAGGAGCGTCATAATCAAATGTATTTCTTTCATTGATCACGTGTGTTTCTATATTTAGACGGGGGTTGGTCCTCTTGGTCACAGTGGTCCAATTGTTCGCACGGCCGTAGCAAGAGAACCAGAACCTGTAGTATTCCTCAACCCTCACTATTTGGAAAGGACTGTGTGGGAATCAACGAGGACAGTGTAGTTTGTAAGTATTAATGATATTGTATACGTATCGTCATATCGTTAACATTATAATGATAATAGTTATTATATGTATTCCTTGATTTCTGTTTGCATTCGTATATGTATTCACGTTATTCATTTATATATTAATTTATTTATATTTTAGGTAAAACCGCTGTTGCGTTTACTGTGACGACTCCAAATAGAACACTTATAGACGGACGACCAATCTTCACAAAGATCATAATCAATGTTGGTGGTGGATACGACCCGAACACAGCCAAGTTCACGTGTCCTATATCGGGCCTTTATCAGTTCACTTTTCATATCCGCTCGAGCGGAACATATGTCGTCATGTGCTGGATAGAGAAAAACGGACATAGACTTATAAATGCTGAAACTACAGCTTACGAAAATCGCGACAAAGCTACTACTAGTACATATGCTCAGTTGACTGTTGGGGATGTCGTCAGTCTTGGGAATTGCTATCAATGGGAGCATGTACGCGCATTCGTTAGTGTTTCATTTAGTGGAGCACTTATATACACATGATTGATTCAATTATATTTAGTGGGATACTTTTAACACAGCTACTACAAAATCATTATTAACAGCTGATAGTTTGGGAAATCGTCAATATGTTATACCTGGAATCATGTAGATCAATATACAAAATGTTTAACTTGACTTAGTTTTGTATTGTTTAAATCGAACTGTACTTATTACTGTCCGGAACAGCAACAATAACAACAACTGTACTTATTACTGTCCGGAACAGCAACAATAACAACAACTGTACTTATTACTGTCCGGAACAGCGTACATTTTGGATTGATGATTGACAAATAATCATTTATTATTTTTCTTTCGTTGTACCTTTTATAGCAAGCTATAATTTTCATTTAGATTCATGCGTTAGAACCAAATGATTTATCACATGCAGTAAGTATATTTTCTGCAGATACGTTCACTATGGTGTTCGTAGGGCGATTTTGTTGGTAACAAACTAGTTTCGGTTTAATATTTGGTACACTATCCTATGGTTGACTAAGTTACACTTTAAACGGAAACTAGTTCATAGCTCACCTAAGCACGAAGTTATTCTGATCACTCCCGTCCGTTTGTCGTCCGTCAACAGTTTCCTCAAACAATATATTCTCCTAAACAAATCGGTAAATTTTACATACAACTTCAAAGGGATGATCATTTCCCTTTTCAGAATTGAATTGTTTAAACAAAAATCCATGCAAAATTATGGTTGTCATGACAACCGAAAGTAATAGAAAAAAAATATACTCTGTCTGAAAGCGAAAGGCATATAGCTCATATATGTGTGTAATATTGTCCATTGGTCCCTTACCAATATTTTTCAAATAGTTTCCCTGGGTCAAAACTGCTCCCGACACGGGTGTCACCTGTTTGACATGGAACTGTATAAAGAAACACTTTGAGAATCTTCTTGTCTGAAACCGAAAGGCCTAGAGTTTATATTATATATATAGATATTCATTGCTGAGTTGTCTCGCCCCGGGGATTAACTGGAAACGCGTTGAAAATATTCTTGTCTGAAACCGATAGGCATAGTAAATAGTTGGTTAGTAGCAATGTATAGTGGTCCCTGCCGAATGTTCAAGTTATGCGCCGCTGGGGGTCACTTGTTTAACATAGAGATTTATAGAGAACACACCTTCTTGTATAAAAAGGAAAGGCCTAGAGCTTAGCTATTAGATGTGTAGCATCTACCAATAGTGTTCAAATAATGACCATAGGGTCAAAATTGGCCGCACCCCTTGGGTCACCTGTTTACATAGAGATATATAGGGAACAAACTTGAAAACCTTCTTGTCTGATACTGAACTTGTTTTATAGGTGTAATCTTCGGAATTCTTCTTGGCTGAAACAAACATATAGAGCTTAGATATTTGTTGTGTATCATTGTTTATGGGGCCCTCTACCATAAGTGTTCAAATTATGCCCACGCATCAAGATTGGCCCCATCCCGGGATCAGCTGTTTAACAAAGAAATTGACACGGAAACTTTGGAAATCTTCTTGGCGGGAACTAAATGGCCTATAGCTTAGATATTTGGTATGTAGCGTTGTCTAATTGGTGGTGTTTTCCAATTATGTTAGAATAATATTGGTCTAAATTGGTTATGCACCGTTGGTCACCTGTTTTACAAAGAGATATTACTGTTTCCTTATGTCATTTATTACTTTGACAAAAGACGGACAACATTGCTTGGGTTATTTTGCCTTGTGGGAAGTGGAGCTATGCCTGACATGTGGCCTCTTGTGTTAGGTGAGCAATCCGTGGCCCTCTCTGTTTCAATTGTTTTGCAGGCAGTTTCGTTGTTCTTGTTGTCAGAATTATAGTTTACAAGCGAGAAGCAATGGCGGACGAATGGATTATTGCCTGTTTTGACTAACCTTTGTATACTAGTGAAGGTTCTGCAACCAGATGCTCACATGTTGTTCTGCGCATACGCAAGGGATATATAAAGTCATCAATGTTGATCATCGGTATAACAAATTTAACTTAATTGTCAAATATAGCTTTCCGTTTCCAAATTGTACATACAGAGGCAAAGGCATGTTCTGAAGACATCACATTTTTCTCCAGTTAGACAAAAGAGGCAAAGGATCGTCTGTATTATCATTTGTTATGTTATAAAATACTGACTTTATTGTAGTAAGAGCGGGCTGTTTTACTTTTAAACAAGACAAGGAGGTCTTACCACATAGAAACTGAGGATCGAAAATGACTGTTGAATGAATTTGAATTAAACTAACAAGTATCAATAGACGGTTTGAAAAGCAGACTGTTTTACCAAATTTAGAATCCTATATTCCATCTTTGAAGAGCAGACTTCATTTTGGATTCACAATCCCCTTCGTATCCTGCGTATGGCTATCGTTGTGTTATAAAAGCGCACGTTTAAGGCCAATTGTAAATCTACTCAAATATTGAACAATCATGTATCGGTATGCCGAGATATTTTTCCTGAGGTATTTACATAAGTCTCAAAGAAATGTGTATATTAAATTTACAGTTAAATCTGTAAATGAATCGGTAAATTCTTATCCATATTTATTCACAATAATATGAGGTATTTATAGCAAAATAGGATTAAATTGGCAAATATATGGAAAATGCATATCAAACAAATAACCAATTGGCTGCAGAACAATAACAAATATATAGAAGAGCTATTTTGTCTAAGTCATGATATTGATATGTTACAGGGCTTGGCAATGACGAACCTTTGTCCATGCCATTGTAGCTATCTACTCTCTCCTCTCTCTCTCTCTCTCTCTCTCTCTCTCTCTCTCTCTCTCTCTCTCTCTCTCTCTCTCTCTATATATATATATATCTTTCTCACTCTTTCTCTCTCTCTCTCTCTCTCTCTCTCTCTCTCTCTTTCTCTCTCTCTCTCTCCCTATCTATCGGTCTCTCTCTCTCTGGTTCTCTCTCCCTCCCCTATTTCTATCTCTATCAATCGTCTTTTCTCTCATTTTCTCTCTCTTTCTCTCTCTCTCTCTGTATATATAATGTATCTCTCTCTCTCTCCCTCTCTCTCTCTCTCTCTCTGGTTCTCTCTCCCTCTTCTATTTCTCTCCCTCCCTCTCTTTCTCTCTCTCTCTATGTATATATAATGTCTATCCCTCTCCCTCCCCCTCTCACTCTCTCTCTTTATCCCTCTCTCTCTCTCTCTCTCTTGTTCTCTCTCCCTCCCCTATGTATCTCTCTATCCCCTCGCCTTTTTCTCCCCCTCTCTCTATTTTGCTCTCTTTCCCTTTCTCTATATCTATATAATGTCTCTCTCCCTCCCCCATCGCTCTCTCTCTCTATCCCCCTCTCTCTCTCTCTCCCGCTCTCTTAATCTCTCTCTCTCTCTCTATCTCCATTATATCTCAATGTATCGCTTTGTATGTGTACCCACCCCTCACTCGTATCTAATTATTAATACAAAAATCAAGTCAAACTGAATTCTTTATAATTAATATACCAATGTAAATAGTTATAAAATTTATTTAAAACACATGAGGTAAATGCACATTTCAAGCAATAATAAATGTTATAAACAATAAATAGTAAATGTCAAATATTTACCATAAAATATACATGTATACAACTTATCCAGGACACGCTCAACATCTATTCGCTCTCCAAACTGCTGTTAGCAGAGTGCGCTGGTTAACAAAGGCGAAGACCAATCACAATCCTTAACATATCTATAACTAAGACTTGTCACACGAATCTTCATTTAATATAATTTAAAAGTCGTCTGCTCTTAGAATCTTTGAAGAAAAGTCTTCAACGCATACATGAGTTCACGATCTTTTAACAGAAATAACTACCAGTGGGGGGAATTAAATCCTTACAATTTGTATTTTTTCCAATATGTTTTCAAAGAAGTTTACTTCATATTTGCTGTATGTGGGAAGGCGTTTACAACACTTACACATGACTGTTCATCTACTTAACTGTTTACTAGGTTTACCCGTACGACTAGATGGCGGAGAGTAAACATCCTCATCAGACTGTCAAAATCTCTAGAACAAGAGTAAACGCTTGTCTGTATATACTGTATGAAGTAAATACGTACATGTAAGTAAAGACGAATTACCGATAACATATATTCACGCGAGACGGATAATATCAACGTACATACACAATGAGAATGAACGGCGTTAGGCAAAGATGATTCTCACGGCATCCAAATATGCATCATTTAATGTCCATGGAATAAATATGAACATTGAGAAAGTGGATGTTATCAAGTGTTAATGAGTTTACATTTGTTTATACGAGTGACAACACTCATGGAATAAACAGATAAGTTACACATTGTGTGTTTACATGAGTGATATCAAACATGAAATAAACAGAACATTTACACAATGTTTGTTTACATGAGTGATATCAAACATGAAATAAACAGAACATTTACACAATGTTTGTTTGCATGAGTGATATCAAACATGAAATAAACACCTCATTTACACAATGTTTCTTTATACATGTATGTAATATCGAGATGTAGATCGATTCTCGAATACTGTTAGAGCTATTTTATTTTACTTCATGGAACATCTGTATGTGAAAACAAACATGTTATGCAATCTTTCAGAGTACATAAGTACATAACTTTGAACCCGTCAACAAGAGAACGATTGTGTGTACGCATCGATTGCGATCCTCGCTGCACGTTACACTGATACACACTATTAAGTAACACCTTATTCATGGCGTGAACGTTACGGATGATCAATACATCGCGATCTTACATCTCAACACACTGATATTCGAGACAAGACGGCTAGCATGTAACTATTTCATAGAAATATTGAGCACAGTTTTATAAATTTCACCATCTTCGTTACTGTTGTCGAAGTAATGATGAACATTCTCTTCAGTGTTGGTAATCATTTCATTTGTGTCAGGAGTAATGGTATCTGTTATATATATGTATGTTTGTTTGTCAGTTTCAGCATCAAGTTCTGTGTCGGTATCTGTATAAGCTGGGTTAACGAATCCAGCTTCAGCAACTTCTTCTACTTGTGGTTCTAGTTCGTCGTTCTTTTGTAGATTTTGTTCAGCCGAATCACTGAAGCCATCATTGGTTGTAGAATATATAGTTGAGGGTGTCAGTTCCGTCGGTTCTCTATCTAACTTAGCCTTATTTGCGTTGTTCGCAAGTGCCATTGTGAGTTCAGATTTGAAATTATCCATGTCCTCCAGCGAAATACCTGATATGCTAGATATACGTCTATCATCTGAATAAACGAAATGATAATACTTGTAATTTTATTTAAACTTTAGTAATACACTTGCATAGTGTTATAGTCAGGGGAAGTGTGACTGGTGAACATGAAACAAGTGAAGATTTAATCATCTATATTTACTTTTTGTCTGCATATTTTGTTCTAATAAGTTTACTTGTGTAACAAGGTAGGAAATAATCCCCACACTTTATCTGAAAAGGACACAAATTAGTTCTGTGTGGATTATTTAGATTTTAACCGAACTGGAGTAAGATATAATTCCACAACTGTTTTGTCAATTCAAACACGGTTACAACACATAGTGAATACTAATTATATAAATAAGTGACAAACCTATTTCTTCTTTTTCCATTTCTATGGAAACGCGTTCTTCGGGATAGTTAGAGTCTTTATCTTTCGCATGTGAGGTAATGCCGACTTCCACCTCTTCTTGATCACCTGCGAATATAACATAATGATGTTTTATGTGCAACTATGACACAACAGGATATGTTATAAAGTGTGATACGCACGCCTCTGTCGGTTTTCTGTTTTAACACCGCCCAAATAGGAATACACGTATATTATATCATATAGTATATGAACCTCATCGACAGAGAAATATGTGGTCTTGTTACATATCCAAACAAGTGTCACTTTTGTATAGGTAAGGGTGTCATCAGGGCCTAATGTGCGAATTCGAAACAAAAAATGGGGGACAAATGATTTAAGATGACGTGGCGCCGTTGTTGGTATGAGCTTCAATATTAATCAAGAATCATTTGCAGACGATTTTTCAGTGGTAGAAAGCTGACATTGCGTTTAGCACTTGATTCGGGTTGAATGCAGTTTCTCAAACAGATATAAGTATTATCATAGTAACCAGTTAACCTAACCATGTGTTACCTCGCTTTCGCACATCAATATTCCACACGAGTCTTTCCGAGCAACTGGCTGTTTCCACATACATTTAGTCCATTAGTGGAATGACGAGTGATCCATCAATGTATGCCAAACTTATGAAAGAATGTTGACCGAGATGGGTTTCGAAATTGAAACAACTGTATAGACAGCCTATGTCGCTTCCGACCACTCTTATCAACTGTCCAAATTCATGTCCCGTGAGGAGCACGCTAACTGTGCGAAAACTTTTATGACCCAATGAACCAGACATCTAACGAGATTAATAAAAGCGTAAAGCTACGATGAAATAATTTAAAAAAGACTATTGTGCATCCATACTGCCAGTAATACTGAGATGCGATCAACATTACCTTGCACAAGAACTCTTGGTCCAATTATGGACATCAACGTGGCTCCAATAGGGGCGCAGATGACGATGGCCAGCACTGCTAGTGTTAATACATCCGTGGCGAGTTCTTCTTGTTCGGGATCAGGGTTATCCATACTTCTGACTCGGTCAAGTGCAAGTCCACCTATAGCTGCCTGTAAAAGAAGATCATGAGTATTCGGATTTATTGTTGATGTTTTTAGTCAATTTTAAGTAGGATACGTCAACGATTAGCCGTTATTATTTCCAAAAATCATAAACAAAACGAATAATATGATGCCCCTTTCCATGGCAAGTTCATCGATCATTTTTCATTAAAATATATATTTTATATCCTGAATATATTAAAGACAAGTCTTCCAATGGCCGCGTGAACAGACGATAATACTCCGTACGATACGAATAAACCAGTAGTTGAACAAGATACTTTAAGACTTGTCTACTTCAAAAATAACCGAGGTGGTTAGAGTCATGTCTATAAATATTAGATAACTACATGTATTTCATGCGAAATGTGAGGCAGAGATAAGAATTTAATTCATACAAGAGATTAACTTGCATGGCGTCATCATTTGCTTCGAAATAAAGGCAATGTAAGCTTACTCTGTATATTTAAGAAACACGACAGACATAATGGCAAATAGAATATACTCTAAGAGTTATAATATATAATTACTGATAGTTTGATAAAATTAAAGACTTAATTTAGTGATAGTCAATGGCACAAATGGATGCTTTAGCTCACCATATTGAAGTTGATATCTAGCTTTTCACATACCTGAACAGTTGCCTTTGACAACCATGTTAATGTTACGAATATTCTCTCTTTCATATTAAATCCAGTTCCCAAGGTAACTGATATTGACATAATACTGCGGGCAACAAGTCCAACCGCAAGGGTAGCAATTCCATAACCTACATTAAGAATATGTATATATATATTAATAATGATAACGTCAGCGACATCAAATAAAACTAAACAACAGATATGTTGGATAAATTTCGACTACAACAGCTGATTAAACACTACACACATGATACATGGACGATTGGATTGCGTCCAGCGATGCGATGACACTCCAAATTACTCTACTCACAGCACCATGTTGTACAAATCATTGAAAGCTGTTGCGATAAAAACACAGACTATACTAGTCTTCACTTGGATAGCTACACTCCGGACACATACTGTTGACTGTTCTAAACATCTCTTTTAATATAAACAATCAGAGAAGTCCCTTTGGACTTATACTGAGACCGTACGTATTTAGATGTACCTTTTATAAATCCTTGGGGACTGTTTGTTTAAGTCTGTCTACCTATATATTGTGCTACCCTTATCAGAAACTATTTACGTTGACAGCATCATCGGTACCCAGGCTATTCATAACATATATGATACCCTGGGCAAATTGGCTAGCGAAACTTCGTAAAGCTTGCACGACGATTTTCTCCGTATCTACGAGGGGTGTTCGGAAAGTTTCGGGACAAGTGCCGTTTCTTTTTTTGTTTTAAATACTTGTACACAATTCTTTAAACATACATAGCTCTATATACCTTCTATTCATTTTCAGAAGCAAAATAACAAAGTTAAAAAATAAGACGCTAGTTATTATCACCATAGCAACGTTATGTAAACGTGAGCGGGGCAACTGAATGTATACTAATTGCAGAAGATCTTTGTCGTAATAATGGACACAATACACATGTACTTTCCGAACACCCCTTGTACTGTACATTGCACAACATTTAATGTATGGAACCAATCACTCGACTGGATTTCACCTAATGAATTATTCATGATTACGAAGTTTCCCTAGCTAATTTGTGTTATGAATAGCCTGGGTACCGAGGATGCGTTGACAGATGATTTAAGCAAAGTGTAGAAATTGCCCATAATAACCAATTCACAGTCTGTTCAACAACAAAGCTGCAATTTGTATAATTTGTTTGAATACACTCAGTTCCAAAAGAAAGTGTGCACTTTGTTTTCTGTGATTTTTCATCGACTACTTTTCTGAAAGCCT
>JAUELF010263663.1:0-11205 GCA_031471495.1 Clinocardium nuttallii | reverse complement strand
CTTGGAATCGGTTTTAGTGCAGTTTCGAATGATGACTGAAATAATAAAAATAACAAGCTCGTGGTATGTTTTCTAAGTAGTGTGCTTTATTACCTACATACATAAGATTTATATAATTGGAACAAGATCGATTATGATGAGGGAAGTCTTTTAAAAATTCCTTATAGCAAAACGATTAAATGACACAATACTTATATTTACGCAACAAAAGCGCCTAAAATGGGATATTTTACATCAGTGTTTAACCCTTTCCCATTATATAGACGCTTTCTGACGCCTCTGCAGCAGACGGCTTTCTGAAAACATAGTGACAAAAGAAGAAATGGCTCAAAACGAGCAATTTCTCCTTTTGCCACAATGTTTTCCACTTTTGGTTATAGGTTATCCATTCAATTATAGAGATTTTCTATTTTTTGACAAAAAATTATCAAAGTCGTCTGCTGCAAAATTGTTGTATGAGGGAAATGGTTAACTTGCTAACAGTCACCATCTGACACAAGAAGAAATTGCCAACTTTGAACAATTTCTCTTTCTATTGCATTGTTTTCAAAAGCTGTCAGCTGAAGGTAGTACAAGTGGATATTGACTGGGGTTTAAACCGTTTAGAAAAGAGAAACCTCAATCATTTCTTAAATTGGCTGTTTAATGACTGTTATACATGAAGATGTTTGTACAAATGGTCGAATGCACCATAATAATATTAAAATATGCATATTAGAAAATATAGTAAGTTGCTCCCATTCCATGTATACTGGTTGCAATGCAAGCTGAACAATGAATCCACTTAAACAAGGGAATGATAGGATTTAGAAAAAAGTGTGTAAAAGGAAGGAGATCACACATTTACTCAAAACAACACTGTACAATCAAGTGTTTACAAAACATATACAAACATATTTACAACATAATACATGAACATAAAGAAATAACGAAATAACCCTGTCACATGTATAAAATAAGCTATTTGCACATGCATTCCACAGTGTAGGTTAGTTTAAACATATTTATTGAGAAATATTTTCACATGGGTATATATAAATTATGTAATGCATGTTATGTACATAGGATTGGAAAACAAGCATCATAGACACTTATACAAATTCCTTTCCTCAGATAAATTTGCAATAAATTCAAAATTACATGGTGTATTGATAAAGATTTTACGTGATATATGAAAAATCTAATTATTTTATACTATTGTCTCAATATATCTTAATTTAAAGTAAAATGTCTTTATAATATCATTAATGTAATGTCACACTCAGAGTTCCCAGCAGCAAACAACACGCACACGACAGTCCTCATCCCGTGCTAAATCTCTTAGTTACATCAATATATTTCTGGACATTAAGAAAGATTGCCTTGTTTGATTCGAACAATAAACGCTCGTCACCAAACAAAAGGCAGTTGATAGTAGGTGGACACGGAAGATTGGATAACAATGAGTCGCGGGCAGTGCGATATGATGGACAGTGAAGAAGAAAATGATTTGCTGTCTCTATACTACCACACAGTGTAGGTTGAGATCAGACAGTGCAATATTGGTACATGGTAATCTAGATCTACACTGATTTTAAATGTCTACATTTGTTTTTTCCTGTATCACAGTTCTCTTCTTTTTCTCCACAGAAATGGTATGACGAAGGCAAACCAATCATGTTCTGGGTCTCTGGTTTCTTCTTCACCCAAGCCTTCTTGACTGGTGTCATGCAGAATTACGCCAGAAAATACACAATTCCTATTGATACACTGGCATTTGACTTTGAGGTACAGAAAATAGAGAAAAAGGATGACTTCCCAGAGAATGGTGCCTATGTGTTTGGATTGTTCCTCGATGGAGCTAAATGGGACAAACACAGGTAAGAAGCATATCCCGATTTAAATACCGTTTCCTTTTAATAGGATTGATGGTGCTGCTGTATTTTTTTTGAAAGACAGAAATGTTCACAAGCAGTTTCTCATTTTGTGTTGTTTGCATATGCAACGCAACACTTTATTCTTTCCCACATACATACAATTTGTGACGCCTTTTGAAACCATTATGACAAAAGGAGAAATTGCTCCAAACAATCAATTTCTCCTTTTGGCACAATGTTTATAAAACTATTCAATCATTTTATTAGCTTGTCTGATTTTAACATAGAAAAAAAGACGAGCTATTGTCGTCACTTTATCGTTGTCGTTGTTGGTTAAGTTTTGCGTTCAGGTCACTTACATGGAAACTATCAAACCTAAAACTTTGAAACTTTAAATTTGGTTCATCTAATAACCATCTTCACTTTGTATGATAATGATGCTGAGCCGGCCTGTTTTGGGGGGTAAAAACATCAATTTTGATGTATTTCGGTTGATTTTGAGAATTGGACAGTTTCTTCATTTTTGTTACATTGATTTCAATTTTTTCCCAAACAGTAAAAACATAATGTCCAACATATTATGAATATGTTTAATCAGATTGTGTTTTGGGGGTCAAGGTCACAGTTACTAAAAATATATTCAATATCTTTCTCACATCGGACTTTGAATGGAGAAATTGCTCATGATTATCCTTTCATTAACAGAAGTTCCAAATTCTGGTTTAGATGTTTTTAAAGTCGTCTGCTGCAGATTTGTTGTATGTAGGAAAGGGAGGGTTAAAGTATTTGCAACCTGTGTATAACCAGATCAGCAAGGGCCTTTGCACAGATTGATCTGGATATGCATTGTTTGCCAGTTCTAGAAGCTTCTGAGAAATATTGTCCATCAATACTGAGTTCAAGAAGCTTCTGAGAAATACCGCATTATACATAGATATGTAGGAATATCTTTTATTTACACATGACAAAATTATGCCCAGGTATTGCTAAGACGCTGCTCATTTGTCCATTTCCATCATAAAGTTGAATTGGTCAAATGTATAAAGAATTTATATTTGTAGCTACATACTTTTGATTTTACACCATCTTTCCTTTGTAGGGGATGTATAAGTGAACAGCTTCCTAAGATTTTAAGTGATTCTGTCCCAACTATCTGGTTAAAACCCAATAAGAAAGATCAAATTGATGAATCATCCAAGCGATACAAATGTCCAGTCTACAAGACCAGTGAGAGAAAGGGTGTACTGTCGACAACAGGTCACTCAACCAACTTTGTCGTGGCTATGTTACTACCAATTGATAAGCCTGTCGAGCACTGGGTTAAACGTGGATGTGCTATGTTGTGCCAGCAGGATGATTAGGCAGTTAAAATGTTGTGTATTTATTACTTATCTGTTGACTTTTTGTTCAGAACTCTATAATGTGATACTATAAAGCATTTCTGTTGATTTTAATATTATCATAACTGTTTCTCTGCATCTCAAGCACTTTATTTTGTCTTCTGTGTGAAAAGCTTTATGTTATTGACAACAAAGAAATTAGAAACAGTTTCCGCAAGGATTTATTTGAAGTGCTTTCAGGTTGTTCCAATAATGAAAATAAGTCATATTTGGTACACAGTATTGCACTAACTTGTAATGTAGATTAACATATTTTGTTGTCTTTATAAAGAAAATCACAGAAGGGTAATCAATCAGCTTATAGATGAGAAATTGATAGCTTTGTTATACATACTCTGTATTAATATTTTATATTTGTTCTGTGATATTTTAACTTCGGCCATTCCACAAACTTGTATTTCCATGTAGTTTAGTTATATTCCGTCCAAAAAGTATATCAAATAAAATTACACTTTATTTCAATTAGAAATTTCATGTACATGTTTTATTTATTTTAATTTTGTATAATTAAGAACTGCTGGAATGTTATATCAAGTTAAATGAGTCCTTTTTCCAATTGTAAAATTCGTTGAAGAAAAGAACAAATATAGATCCGTATATATCTTTAATATGATTTGCACGAACTGAAAAAACAATGAAAAAGGATGTATTGCATATTATAGTTATTTAGCAATGGTATCTTTTTCTTAAATGGTTTTATCAACTGCTCATTTCAATTTAATCTTGGAATATAGACTCTCAATATATCATTAATAGTATTAATAAGAACTCGTCAAAAATTGAAGAACATTTGTTTATTTAAGAATACAGAATTTGTCAAAATACTGTGTCAAGTATTGTCATATTATCCAGTATTTGTTTTTGCTTTCACAGGAAAATAATTGCATGTATCTGACAGTATCTCGTTATTTTTTATATGAAAATTGTATGGATTCTGTGATAACATTAAAAGTGGATTTCATTTGTAAAGTTTTATTTGTTATGAATTTGATAACCTCTGTTTGTCCTGATAAACGTTTTCCCACATACAGACACTTTAACCCTTTCACTCATATAGACGCTTTCTGATGCCTCTGCAGCAGACAGCTTTTTGAAAACATAGCGACAATAGAAGAAATTGCACAAAACGTGCAATTTCTCTTTTTGCCAAAATATGTTCAAAGTCATCTGCTGCAGAATAAAGAAATAAAGAAGAAACTGCCACAATGTTTTCATCTTTTTTCAGTATACCTTCATTTAGAGAATTTCTGGGTTTTTTTGCCTAGATGTTTTCAAAGTCGTCTGCTGCAAATCTGTTTTATTTGGGAAAAGGTAAAATAAATTGTCTGGCAAAGCTCACGATGGGACTCTGCATATTAATTTAATGGGGAAAGATGATATTGATGTAGAGTTATCACTAATCCCTTCAACATGGTGAAGTGGTTAGAACATTCACCTCTGGACCGGATTTGATCTGCTGAAAACTCTCTTGATTGGCTGGAAGATGAATGAAACTTGATGATCAATACCTAAGGATGTGCAAGAAGGAAGATAATACTAAACCCAATGTATTAATACTATATAATAATTGACGCCTTTTCAGCAGAGGGCTTTTTAAAAACATGCAGCAAAAGAATAAAAATGAGCGCTTTCTTATTGTGAATATCAAGACAAACATTCTGATCAAGTTGAAAATGTGGCCTTTTAAATGTTAACAAGATTTTCCTTCAATTTGACCTCAAATGGCCCAGTTTTGAACTTGTCCAAGATATGATGGAGATGCATGTTCTGATAAACTTTCATGAAGATCCGATGCTAAATGTAGCCTGTAGAGTGTTAACAAGGGCAACTGATAACGCTGAACAAAATGTGATCACAATAGCTCATCTAGCACTTTGTGCACAGGTGAGCTTAAAATGAGACTTCTACAGTGTTAACAAGATTTTCCTTCAATTTGGCCTAATGACCTTGTTTTTGACCAAATATGACCCATATTTGATCTTGACTTAGATATTTTTAAGACAAACATTGTGACAAATCTTCAAACTGCTGCTTCTAGGGTGTTAACAAGATTGTCCTAGTGACCTAATTTTTGACTCTACATTGACCCATGTTTGAACTTTACTTACATATCACCAAGACAAACATTCTGATCAGGTTTCAACATGCTCAAGTTGAAAATGTGGCCTCCAGAGTGTTAACAAGATTTCCCTTCAATTCTACCTAGTGACCTAGTTTTTGACCTCATATGTCCCAGTTTCGAACTTGTCCAAGATTTGATGGAGATGAATGTTTTGATAAACTTTCATGAAGATCAATTTAAAATGTAGCCTGTAGAGTGGAAAATGGCAAATGGACTCCAGACAAAATGTGATCAGAATAGCTCCCCTTGCACTTCATGCACAGGTGAGCTAAAAGGGTACTGATGGCTG
Source organism: Clinocardium nuttallii (assembly GCA_031471495.1). NCBI lineage: Eukaryota > Metazoa > Mollusca > Bivalvia > Cardiida > Cardiidae > Clinocardium > Clinocardium nuttallii. The sequence goes on along the minus strand of JAUELF010263663.1, from coordinate 5,538 downwards.
CCCTCCTTGGCACTCATGGTTGCTGGGATATCATTACGATTGAAGTCAGGATAAATGAAGAAGCTTATCCAGAAAATGCAGTGAAATAACTGAAATAGTATTGAAAGCGGCGTAAAACACCAAACAATCAACCAGCTTTGAGTAACAGTGATTTGGACCTTTACCCCAGTGACCCCAATTTAGTTGCCAGGCTAGTCTTTGCTCTTATTGCTATTCACATATTAATTTTTTTAACAGCCTACAGAAAGTTTGACACCCACCTATTCATGTTCGCTTTTTTTCCCACCATAATAGATCACAAACTTATTTTTTTGTTTCTAACATGTTTATTACACATAATTCACAGGATGAACAGAAAATAAGAAAAAATGAAACCAGCTATATGTAAATTTAAAACATTGATGATTAAATACAAGAAATATGATAACATAATGAAATCAGCCTAATCAATTTATTTTAACTGCTTAAACATGAATTTTGAAAGTTAAAATTCCAATATTTCACTCTTGACGAGCTATCAAACGGTATTAACTATATCATTAAACAGTATAAAAATAAATTGGTTTAACCTAGAGCCCTACAATCTGTGCAGGTAAAGTAATGCAATGTTAGTAAATAACTATGAAAAAGAACACAAACAGAATTGATGACCTTCTAAATCTGAAGAAGAACTCAAGAAGTTGAGACATTGGTGCCAATTTTATTTCAACTGGTTGTTTTTTTAAGTATAGACAGGCAGCACTTATAACAAGCTTTGTTTTTGAATTTGTTGTATTTACTCTAAACCCTTTCTCATATGAAGATGCTTTCTGAGGCATCCGCAGAGGACGATTCTTGAAAACATAGTAGCAAAAGGAGAAATTGCTCAAAACGAGCAATTTCTCCATTTGCCACAATGTTATTTTCAGTAATTATACCTTCATTTATAGAGATTGTTTGCTGCAGATTTGTTGTATGTGGAACATGGTTAAATTACTAAGATGATTTTATTTTTAGTTTCTACAGCATTTTTTTTAACACAAGTAATTCCTTATTCAGCAACTTATCGGACGTTCAATAAGGCATTACGCTCATCCTCTTCGTGTTGGTGGGGGTCTTCATATTGTGTCAGATCCAAGGTCAATACATTACTGATGACGCAATCTCCTTGCTGTAAATAACAGAAAACAAAAAGTATTAGTCTACTGTGTTATAGTTGATCTCTATAATACATAAGTCCTTAAAGGATCACTGTGTTGTTTACGGGCAATAAATAACCTGTTACCACTTGCAGACACATCAGAATGCGTTATTTCACCAGTGACCTTATGCCACAATGTATTCCATTTCGTAAATTTCATTCAGAGATTATCCATAATTTTGCCTAGATGTTTTTGAAGTTGTCTGCTGCAGATCTATGGGTTGATTGAAAGGATTTAAAACTAAATGCAAAATTGCATTAGACAGGCTCCATTATAATATGAGCCGTCCCACGAGAAAACCAACATTATGGCATCTGTGAAATGTATCAACCAGATCAGCCTGCACTGTCCTTGCAGACTGATCTGGGCAAACACATTCCACCATAGAGGGAAAGAGGTATAGAGTAATGATTTCTGAAACAGAAAAACAAAAGAGGAGTGTCTATCTGTGTACTTTACGCAGAGACCACAATGTTTGTTTTCTCGTGAGATGGCTCACATATATTTTTATATCTGAAAACATGTCTTAGCTTGTAATATTTTTCGTATAATTGATCTTCCTGATCTCAAAATGACGACCAAAAATTATCAAAAGAGATCTTAGGTATGGGTTCAGCCATTGTTTGATTGAATAGTTTTATGGTTGGATAGGATAGAATTAAAAGTTTGAAGACAGATCACGCTGGATTGTTTGAACAGTTCAGATCCAAAATTATGTTTTACACATCTACAATTAATGGTTGTCATATGTACATGTTTTAAACTTATATCCAACCTACAGACTCTTTCTGACAATTTGCAGCTGACAACTTTTGAAAACAGTGTGGCTCAAAATGATCAATTTCTCCTTTTGCAAGTGTTTTCAACTCTTTTCAGTAATATTTTTTTCATTTTTAGAGGTTTTCCATATATTTGCTTATATGTGTTCAAAGTTGTCTGCTGCGGATGTGTTATTTGTGGTAAAAGGTCATCATGCGTTCAAAGTTTGATCTGTCACACTGACTGACCCTACTCTACCACCTCACTGACATGCTGATTAAATATATTCCCTGCACTTACCTCAGGATAGATTCCAATCAAGGAATCGGCTCGGTTATAAAATTCTTCTTTTAATGAGATGACAATACACTGGAAATGACTCTGGGAGGACTCCCTGATGTAGGCTGCAACCTGAAAACACACAATGTTTTAAATTCTGTTTTATATAATTTGTATTATTGGGGTTTTCCACAGTTTAAAACATTATTTCAGTAATATCAAGATGACAGTTTACTTATTGAATTCTGAGCAAAAGGGAGGTTTCAATTTAAACTAATTCGATTTTTCCATATTGTAAATATCTGAAGATTAAGTTACTACCATTTGTTTGGAAAAATGGAAGAAGACATACTTTTTTTATATAGAAAAGAAAACGAAAAATGACAAGGGTTGATAAAATTCAGTGTCCCATGAAAAGGTGCTGCCTTGTATGAAGTGGTAAAAAAAGTGAACACTGGTCTATTGCATCTGGTAACTATTCAACTGAAATGTTTTTTTAAAGAATATAAGAAGGTGAAGCAATTTTCATCTGTAATAAATATATATATATGGAACAGCAAAGTACTATGTTTGAAATACCAAATTGAGCCATAGGATGTCAACCTTAGAGCATTTGCAACCAATGCAGATACAGATCTTTTTTTGTAAGCACAAAGGGGTATCTAGAATTACACTGTTGGCATATTAGTCATAGAAGCTTTTAAGAAATGTGTATTTATATCAGATAGTATGGATGCTTTGACTGATAGTTTTCTACACATGTAGCAAATACTGTCAAGTGGTTTTCCTGGAGCAGGGCTAAGTTAAGGTTGATTGGTGTTTTATACCACTTTAAACAATTTCTCAGTTATATCATAGCGTTTACTGGGTAAGTACTACTTGTTCATTTATCCTCACACCAGCCATTCAGTTGTAATGCTAACCATGCAACCCTGAGCGCCTAGGAAGGCAGCTACTACTAACATTGGTATGACACGGCTGGGGATCGAAGCCACGACTTCCCCCTTCTGAGGCGTACGCTCAACCACTACACAACTTAGGCGTAGAAGGTTAAGGAAGTGAACGAGTGTTACATGGTTTTAAAACCAACCTTACCTTGCCTATGTTGGTGTTATCTAAGGCTGCATCAATCTCATCTAACACAAAGAATGGAGCTGGTTGATAACTGAAAAAACATGTTACAGTTAAAATTCAATATGTTAACCCTTTCAAATCCACATGCAGAGGCATCTAAACTCATCTGTTGGAGATGACTTAACCCTTTCCCTCATACCACAATTCTGCAGCAGATGACTTTGAACATATTTTGTCAAAACATAGAAAATCTCCATAATTGAATGGATAACCTATGACAACAAGAGTTAGCTCACCTATCAGGGCCTACTTCAGAACAGTTATAGCATTAGGTAAAATCACATAGTATCACCTATTGCACATAAAGGTTTGACCAAAATTCTTAAGTCCAAAAAGGGGCACAATTAAGTCAAAATCCATTCCATAGTTATGGGACTTGACATACAAGGTCATATAATGACACTGAATAAGTGTGTGAAGTTTCAAAGCAATAGCATACACAGTGTCTGAGAAAAGGCCTTGCACATAAAGGTTTGACCAAAAATATCTAGTCCAAAAAGGGGCACAATTCTGTCAAAATCCATTCCATAGTTATGGGACTTGACATACAAGGTCATCTAATGACCCTGAATAAGTAAGTTTATCAAAATATAATCTTCATGGCTGAAAAAAATGCAGACTTCGAAACAGTTGGGAGCAAAAAGGATTAAATTAGATTTTACATTTAATAAATATGCTTCAGTAAGTAAATAATCTTCATTTTATATGTTAAAATATGGAGGTACTCTACCAGCATACTGTGCAACCCTTTTAGAGCACACCAGGCACTATATGATCAGGTGAGCTAGTAAGGGACAATGTGCCTAGAAATTAAAAGATATCAACAGACAAATAAGATCAGTGATTCTTATAAAGATCATAGGAAGTTTTTCTGTCTGATCATACAAGACATTTTCGAAACTCTTATAAGTCCAAGTCGGCTTTAAACATTTTGAGAAGAATATTTTTTAGGTTTTCAGTATAGCTTCAGTATATTTCCTCAAAACTTTCCTGCCCCATAGCAGCCATGTTTTAAGACCAATCAACATCAGAGTCACTTCAGGAAATTATTTTAAAATTGGGCACGTAGTTAAAAAAAAAAGAAGGTTTGAACGGACAGCAGACGATGTACGGTGGTGAGTGATCACAATAGATAACTTTTAGCACTTCATGCTCAGATGAGCTAAAAACAAAAAGAATAAACAACATGGAGTGTTTGAAGGAACACATGCTAAGTTGGAATGGGTAAATGTGACGGCCAGATACAACTGAAGTGATCCCTGTGTCTCACTAGAAAATAACACGACCAAGATATACTTTATATAAATTTATATAAAAAGTATTATCATTGGCTCCAAATCGTTCAAAGAGTCTAGTATTCCTATAGTATAATGATTCACTTACGTGTGTATGGCAAACAAGAGAGCCAGAGCAGCGACAGTTTTCTCTCCACCAGACAAGTTGTCCATAGGTCTGAACCGTTTACCAGGGGCTACACAGTTATAGTTTACACCGTCCAAATAGGGTTCCTCTGGATTCTCAGGGCCTAAAAAGGCCTGGGCACTCTGGTTTCTGGACAATGACTACAGATATAACACAGTTAATGAGCAATGTGAGAGAAAAACATAAAGCATATAACACATGATGATAAAGATTTGTCTGTAAATCCCTTCCTTCTGAAACATGTGTTTATTGTTTCTTTCATTGGGATTTTGCGTAGTTTTCAAGGTAATTTCAGTCATATCACTTAGTTATTCTCTCAGTGATAATCCAGCACTAGACTGAGAAATGTGCCTTTAGGAACAATTTCTCATTTTCCCTAAACTAAAGTCAAAGCTGTAATTTAAAGTTTTTTTAAAAAAAATATTTCCCAAATTTATACAGACCTACAGCAGCTGACTTTTGAAAACTTTTGTCAAAAGAAGGAATTGATCAAAGTGAGCAATTTCTCCTTTTGCCTAAATATTTTCAATATTTATATTGTTCATTTATAGAGATTTTCTAATTTTTGCCCAGGTGCTATCAAAATTGTCTGCTGTAGAAATGTTGTATGTGTGAATGCTTTACCTTAAGGGCATTTTTTTGCAGACCACCACTCATATACACATTGAGATGGATTGAAATAAGTTGAATGATTGTGAGTATTCAATACAGTCTGTGACTTGGCCCCACATTTCCCAGGAATTCCTTGAAATTGACTGTCTGT
>JAUELF010263652.1:0-11205 GCA_031471495.1 Clinocardium nuttallii | reverse complement strand
CCCATTGTCTATGTAGTCTTGTAATACATTATAAATGTCATATTTATGTAAAATACATACAATATCTGAAACAAATCCGGAATCGGGGTTCCCATTAACAAAAGAACATAGACGTAATAAGAATAAACGTTTTGTTGCACAGTCCCTCTCTAAGCGACATAGTTGACCAAGAAATGTGAGTTTTCTCTTCTCTATTTCAGCCATGAGAGGCAGAGCACAAATAAGACCAAGGACAATATCTGTTCTTGATCTTATCTCTAAACCCTGGATTTGCTTTAGACATAGTCTGTGCGATCTCTCTATGGACAAAATATCCCGATCAGAAAGAGACTGTAACAATTCACATCCGAAAAGAGCTCTCGGGATAACAATTGATTTGTAAATTTTAAAACTAGTTAAGGGATTAAGACCATTTACATGTAACCCTTCTTTAATGAGTCCGAAGAAAGCCCCCCTTAGTTTTCTATCTATTTGCTTAACTGAGAGAGAAGGATTGTTATTTTTATTGCAGATTATACCTAAATGGTTATATTCCTCCTTCTCGCAGATGGCATTGCTACCAACAACCCAGGGCCGAGAACTGCTTTTAAATATGCGCTTTGATTCATTGAAAGTGACCACGGCACACTTTTCAGGGTTGTATTGATATCTCCAAAGACAAGAGTACCTATAACACATGGTTATCATTTCCTGTAAGGCCTTGCTCGACAAGGAGAGAAGGGTCATGTCGTCTGCAAAAGACGGGGCACAAAAATGAGACCCTTTAACTTGAAAACCTAGATTACTGTTAACTAATTGGTCAAGTAGTGAGTTTATATATACCAGGTACAAGAAAGGTGACCAGACCCCACCTTGCCTGGTACCCTGAAGGACAGGGAACCATTCAGAATAATAGCCATTATACATTACACAACTATACATTTTGGAGTGCATTGCAATGACTGTTTTTAAAAGTTTTGGACAAACCCCGATATCATTCAGCTTGTAAAAAAGACCATCGTGCCATACCCGGTCAAAAGCTTGACGAGCATCTAAAAAGCACGCAAATAACTTGCTATTGTTCTCTTTACAAAAACTTATACTTTCTTTGAGAATGAAGGATGTCATAGGACTACCCATGTTTGACTGAAACCCACCCTGGAGAAAGTGGATCGGTTTTTTTATTGAATTTTGTAAACGATGAAGTAACACTTTCTCATATAATTTAAGAATAGAGGACGAAAGGGTTATAGCCCGATAACTATTAGATTCATTTTTTGGCTTACTAGCACCCTTGTATAATGTTAATATAGTACCCCGCTTAAGTGCGGTAGGAACATAACTGTTACAATACATTAAGTCAAATAAAAACGTTAAGTAATGTTTTACCATAAAACCACCATGAATGAGGTGTTCATTACATACACGGTCAATTCCACACATTTTGCCGGTTTTTATTGTAGATAATGCAGACAACACCTCATCTTGAGAAATGTGGTCTCCATCAACTATAATAGACTCTTCCTTCAATCTGTTAGTTGTATTTGTAATGATTTCATAGTGTGTGGTATCGTACGTGTTGCATTCAGTATCTGCATAGAGGGAAGCAAAGTGCCGACCCCATTCATAACAAATTGTTTCAGGGTCTCGAACAACAACTCCCTCAAATTTAACTTCACTGGAGGCATTTGTATGTGCTCTTTTTCTTTTTCTATTAAATAATCTCCAATATAATGGACTATCTATGAAACCGGGTGGAAATTATTAATTTCCTGTTTGGGGATTAGGTTTGCCTAAATAGTTCTGTCACATGAAATTCCTTCAATCTTGGGTCATGTGACCTCAGAATGTAAAAATCCTGCTAGCTAGTGAGTCGAACAAATGAAGGCTAATAGATTGATCGAAAACATATAAGTTTAGAGAGTTGCATTAAAACAAAGAGGCAGGACAAGTGCATGGAAATCTCGAGTTCAGTTCCATAAATTGGACAGGCTTATCTGCCCACATGATGCTATATGTAATAAATATAATTATAAAGAGATAGTAAAACGTCTTCCTAATACTTATTCCCGGAAAATAGAGAGAACCCAAATAACCCCCAGGTTACAAATGGCGCCCAATAGGGGACAGAGGAGATTGAGGGTAGATTTGAAATGGACAGAAAGAGAACAAGGAATATTTGAGGAGGTGAAGACGAAGTTGACCTCACCACCTATACTGGCATATCCAGATTTCACTGTACCATTTGAGTTACATACAGATGCCTCAGCAAAAGCTCTTGGAGCTGTTCTATATCAGAAACAAGGGGACCATAAACGTGTTATAGCCTATGGAAGCCGTGCTTTAAATAAGTCTGGAAAAAAAAAAGATTAAAAGAGGAATATTATTTCGAACAATTCAATACGAGGACAGGGAAATTGAACAGTTAGTGCTTCCAAAATGTTATCGAGAAGAGGTGTTGAGAGGACTCCACAATGAAATAGGTCATCCGGGAAAAGAACAGACATCACGATTGATGAGGGAACGATATTATTGGCCAGGTATATCTTCCGATGTAGACGAGTGGATAAATAGATGTGACAGATGTTTGAGAAGGAAATCCACAGTAAACAGCAAAGCACCACTTATTAGCGTTAATACGACATATCCTTTAGAATTAGTCTGTTTCGACTACTTGACCCTTGAACAGTCGAAAGGAGGAATAGGAAACATTCTAGTGATAACGGATCATTTCACAAAATATGCATTAGCTATTCCAACAAGAAATCAAACAGCAAAACCAACAGCAGAAGCATTTTACAACAATTTTATTATCCATTACGGAATACCGACACGCCTACATTCTGACCAAGGAGCAAATTTTGAAAGTGACATTATTAAGGAACTTTGTAACATCACTAACATGAAAAAGAGTCACACAACACCATACCACCCGCAAGGAAATGCAGGACCCGAACGTTTCAATAGAACACTTTTAGACATGCTTGAAATATTGGAGACTGAACAAAAGAAGGATTGGAAAAAATACATACATTCTCTTGTTTATGTTTACAACTGTATGCCACATGAAGCTACTAGAATTTCACCTTATGAACTGATGTTTGGACGGAATCCTAAACTACAAATTGACGCAACTTTTGAAAAAGCTAGAGAAGAAACAAGCACAAGAATGCTCTTGAAAGAGTATATACAGGAATTAAGAGACAGAATTGAGAAAACAAGAAATATTGTAAAACAACATATAGAGAACTCTAAGAGAAAACAGAAACACTCTTATGACAAGAAAGCCAAAGCTGCCATGATATCAGTTGGTAATAAAGTATTAGTTAAGAAATTAGCATTTACAGGCAAACATAAGATTGAAGATAAGTTTGAGGAAGACATATACATAGTTATTGACCAACCGAGACCTGATATTCCTGTATTTGTAGTACGATTTATTGAATCGGATAAGGAAAGGACATTACATCGCAATAATCTGTTCCTGGTAGATTATCAGGATATTGAAGATGAAAAGGACGATGATGCAGTGCATAGTAAAGAAGATCTTCAAGAGATAGATACGTCCGATGTATCAAAGGGGAATAATTATCAGTTAAAAGGATGAACTGTGGACTTAGAGAGAGAAAGCGACGTCGTTGATTTGGACAATGACTTGAGCAGCAGTGAAGATGAAGATGAATATGTGTATAATACATATCAGAATAGGGACGCCTATTATCATCATACTGGAGAAAATCAAGTCAGTAAGGAGAAATGAGATACAGAAGAAAGTCAACCCAGTAAAGAGAAAGAAGGGAATACTGAAGAAGATCCAGCTGGTATAGAGAAGGAAAGAATTACAGAAGAAAGTCCGAATATAGAAGAGAATGAACGAACTAAGGAAACAGTTAGAGAAGGGAACGGACAATATACTGGAATTGAGAAAGATTCTGGTCAAACAGTTATAGCAATATATACGAACACTGGTAACAGTCAAATAAGATTAGAAGAGGCTGAGGAGGATATTTGTTCTGAGAATGAACACGTGGGTATGGTACTCAAGGAAAGAGAAGTATGTACAGATAAACAGGACACACAAGAGGTCAAGTTACTGAATATGTAAGAAGAGCTACCGAAGAACAAAGAACACCACCGGTACCGAAACCAAGACGTTCAACTAGGGAACGTAAACCACCTGACAGATATAAGGACTATCAGATGAATCAGATGGTACCGCGACCATTAGACAAAAAATGCAAGCGTTAAATGCTTTAATGGCTTCTGGTATTTTAGATGAAGAAGACTGTGAAACAGCTCATCGATTAGTAGGAGCAATCATAAATTGATTTTTTTACTATAATATAAATGTTTCCTGTACTTATTTTATTTTTAAAGCATTTGTTTTCTACAAAACTAAGGTTTACACTTATTTTTGTACCAAACTGCGGAGTCGCAGTTTAAGTTAAGGGGGAGGGAGAATATATTAAATACAGTGTAGTGTAGGATTCAGATTTATGTAATCTGTTTATTAAGTGTAAATAGTTAGTGTCTAGAAGTAGTCTGGGACATGTTTATATATATAATGAAAGATTCAGATTTTTTGCAATCTGTGTAAACAATTTTAAAAGGTATTAGGTCATAAAGGTATTTAGTTATGTAAGTTTCAGTTTTTTGTAATCTGTGTATGTATAAAATAAATGGTTATTAGATCAGCAAGATATATAAGAAGACCTTACTATTTATGTATAGGAGCATATGTATATAGTAGCTTTTTTGACTAGTTGACTGACAAATATAGATACGTACGAGATAATGACGAGACGTCATTTACCGAAGACCTGGAGTATGTAACCGGGTGGAAATTATTAATTTCCTGTTTGGGGATTAGGTTTGCCTGAATAGTTCTCAGTCACATGACATTCCTTCAATCCTGGGTCATGTGACCTCAGAATGTAAAAATCCTGCAAGCTAGTGAGACGAACAAATGAAGGCTAATAGATTGATCGAAAACATATAAGTTTAGAGAGTCGCATTAAAACAAAGAGGAAGGACAAGTGGAGAGAGATCTCGAGTTCAGTCCCATCAATTGGACAGGCTTATCTGCCCACGTGATGATATATGTAATCAATATAAAGATATAGTAAAACGTCTTCCTAATACTTATTCCCGGAAAATAGAGAGAACCCAAATAACCCCAAGGTTACATCTATACCAGACGCATTATCTATATCATCATTAGATTTTTGTAAGTAAACAAGTGAACTTTCTCTATTTGATTTTCGAAATACTCGTTGAGCTTCTTTATATTCTCTGTACGTTAAGAATGCATTTCCTCTTGGTCTGCCCGAATCAATCCAAGCCCTACGTTTGCATCTCATAACCGCATGCGATTGTTTGAGACTGGCAGACCAATATGGTTTTAAGAATGAGCGGAAATTTGAAAAGGGCTGATATAGGGTTGATGATCTGTTGAGACTTTGGTGATATCTGGCGAGATGCACTGGTATAGATTGTCTATAAAACCGAATATATCATTACAATAAGCGTATAAATAAAAACACACAATCTATAGTACTTTTTCCTTTTTGATATCCAAATTGACACTAAGATATATGTTCATGTTCGTCAATCCATTTTGTTAATCGCTTTAAAAGTACTTGAGAATAAACTTTTGATAGGATATTATTTAAAGTAATATCACGATAATTCTTTGACTGGGTTGGATCGCCACCTTTACAAATTGGTACGATATAGCCCAGTCTCCAGGTTTCACAGTTATTAAATAGTTTATTATATAATGTGTATAAATAAGGTGCAATTAGTACAAAGGAAGATTTGATGATTTCAGAAGATATGCCATCTGGTCCTTTTGCTTTACCACTTGTTTGGTGAAACACAGCTTACCTGATTTCTTCTAAATATATTTTTCATCCAATTGTCTGCCAGAAATGTCAGCAAACTGTTGATTATTATTGTTAATTATATTTTCAACGTTTTCACCTAGTAAAGTCGAAAAGAGTTGAAATAATTAATTTATTTCTATATTGCTTTCAGTTTGTGTTATAGCTCTTCTTTATGCTGCTCTCACACTGTGGCGAATATGCTAGCGAGTATGCTTACGAATGGAAATATTTGACAATCGCTCAAACTTCGCCGTGTCTTTGTAAGTGTTGGTAACACATTAGGAACGTTGACAATTCTTTCTTCACCTCCTTACGAAGATCGGTCAATTTAGGAAGCGCTTTCTAAATTTCAGCGAATGTTGTGAAGACGGTCATTCGCCGTCGATTTTCATAATCATTGGCAACGTTCGTAAAGCGTGCGTAAGCGTTGGCAACGTTCGTAAAGGCATTTGTAAGGCGTTTGTATTTTACGCCGGGTCCGCTTCCTTACGAATGTCTTGCCACTGTTGCCAATGTTACAATTGCTTTACCAACGCTTTGCCAACGTTACGAATGTCTTACGAATGACTTACCAATACTTTACCAATATTTTAGAGAATTTGTTGCGAACATTTGCCAATGTTTACGAACCAATGGATTACAAATGCTTTCGAACGGTTAGCAATGCTTGCGAACGCTTGTTATTTTCAAAGTGACATTAAGATTGTATTGCAAATGTCTTGCCAATATTTAGACAAATATTGCAAATGAAAATGGCATTCGCGCCAAGGAGGTACCCAGAGAGTATAAAAGGCCCAATTTTCAATTAAATTTCATCATTTCACTATGGCACTCCGAGTGAGACGGTGGCTGCTCTTGGACTTCTAGGCTGTGAATATACTGTAGCTGTACATGCTGCTGTTGTTGCTGTGTGAGGAGAAGAAAGAAAGGCGACCAATACGTAGAAGAAGAGAAAGAAGAAGAGGATATGGTTTTTTTTCAAAGTCAAACGAACAATGATCCAGAGGCAGATACGCGCCGCTGTTTATACAATTCGCGGCCGCGTCATCAACTATTCGTAACATTCGTACGAAAATGGTAAGGCATTGGGAACGTTGGTAAGACATTCGTAATATTCGTTAGTGCATTCGTAACGTTTGTATGCCCATCCGTAAGCATTCGCAAGCATTCGTAACATTCGCAAGGCATTCGCTGCATTTATTTGAAAATTTTCGTAAGCTCATTCGCAACGTTCGTTAGCTATTCGTAAGGCGTTGGCAAGCGTTGGTAATCATTTGTAATATATTTGTAAGATATTGGTAAGGAGAGGTCGAGGGATGACCGAGGACGACCGATATTCGCCACATCGTGAGAGCAGCATTAGAGATGTCCAAAATTTACGGGGTTTCGTTTTTGCGATTAGACTTAATTGTTTACCTTCGTTTACTTTATGTTTATATATGGAAAGTTTGCGTATCTTGTTGTTAGTGTTACGCATTTGTATGAAGTAACTTCTATTAACGTCATTGTTGTTTCGTTTAAAAACATTTCTAGCTGTTTTAAAATTTATTTTAGCATTGTAGCAGTTGCTATCAAACCACTTTGGTCTATTGACGAAATTTGTATTTTTGTTATAACTCTGTAAGGAAAATGTCTTACCAAAACAGTTTCAGCATTTTTCCGTAAACAAGTTGTTAGTTCGTCTACGGGCTCAGAGACACTTGAGTCATCGTATTGATTCAATTCATCAATTTTAATTTTATCGAATGCGATTTTTGTTTCATAATCATTATTATTAGTTGTATCATGTTTCATATTCGATTTGCATGTGTACACATGTTTACGTTTAATAAATAAAGAGGTGAATGATCTGAGAATTCATTAACTTTCTGAGTAATAGGAAATCATCAATGTTCAGTAATAAATAATCTGTGACACTGAGACCACGCGGTGAACAGAATGTATAGTTATTTTATGCATAATTATATTACCAATACAGACTTTAAGGACGTGCGAAAACTGCGATATATTTATATTTCTCTCTTCATTTACTTATTTATTTATTATTACTTATATCAAATGTGTTTGTTTGTTTACCTAGCGCACATTTTTTTTATCGACTTTATAATCGGATCATTGAAAGATATGATATACTATGTTATCTATATTCATTTTAAAATACTCGGAATATCTTTTTCTTTCACCGATAGAAAATACTTTATACGCTGTCTGTTAATAGCATACATGTATGTATTTTGAGTTTAAATTATTTTACTTAAATTACTCATCATCACAATCATTTCATCTTGTAGCACTCTGGTCGCAGCAGCAAATAACATGTGTAGCACTCTGGGCAGCTACACCATAACTGTCCAAGGAGAAACACTGGTAAATAAATAAGATGATCGTATAGACTATAGTGGTCATGTGAGTTCTTCGAACCGGGTGGTTAAAACACGGCGTTGATTTCGGATGAAAGAAATGTCCCGGCATTCTCTGAGTTCCACTCACAACTAGCAGATACTCATCATACACGTGTCTTCTCCAAGAATGTAATGCACGCGTCTTGACAGGTGATCTATACACGTGATCTTTGTTTCATTGATAACCTGTCCGTAAAGAGAAAAGTTAGTTCCTTCCGTTAATTGGTCAGATGTCGTTATCTGGTAGAACAACAATATCTCCACAGGTATGTACGTACATGTTGCCTGATGAGTAGCATTGTTAGTACACTTTAACAATCCTACGGCACTTCGTCTGGTCGCGTACATTAATTGGTTGACAGGTGGCGTTATCTTGTAGAACAACAACATCCCTACAGGTATGTATTTAAAACTGTTGATTCCTCGGTTTGTTAGTATTTCCCCCGCTCGTTATCATCTTAATGTGAACCATCAACGTGTGTGCGTCACAAGGCAGTTAACCGCACAGCTCAATATATAAAACCGTGTGCCGTGTCACTCGTAAAAACAGCACTAACGTAGTATACGGTTACAAACGATATATACGATTCTATATAACTGCTACAAACACATTAAACATAGTTACTTATTTTCCGGAACAACCTGAGCCCCTTTTGCTCAAAAACAAATTTGGATACAGGTACTCTGTGGACGTCGCAGTGGAATCTGTTAATCCTTCTCCGGACGGCGCTGACACTTCATGAGCCGTTTTGCTAATAAACAATCTCGGATACAGGTATTCTTTAGGCAACTCACACGAACAAAAATAACTTTTGCAATTAATTAAATTATTAATTTATATATTTCTCGGATTTTGTTTTTATATATGTACTTGAGCATATAAAATGTTGTGTTTGGTTTAAGCATGCACTGTTTATAATAATATATTCAGATGTGTAGGGATGCCTCAACCGATTGTGTTACTTATATATTTCAGAAATGTTCGGGGTGAAAATGTATTAAGAGGGGGACGAATGTAACACAAAGAGGTAAGAGATATAAACCTGAGGTATATCTGTCTCTACGGACCCTGTTAACCCTTCTCCGGACGATGCTGAAACGGTTGACGGTTGGTTCCCGCCCATTATCCATTGTTCGGAGTTCACTTCATTGTGAACCATTTCGTCCCCACACCTTTTTCATCAATTTTACGTAACCAATTTGGCAGGCAGCAAATGCAAACGCTACATTTTTCTTTGAAACAACTTAATTATATTAACTTAAACACCACTATTACAAGGGCATATCCAACTTACATAATTCCCAAGCGTTACGCAACAAACTAACTTCATTGTTTCTGTTCCTTTTAAATTGTAACCTTTAACTAACCTTTTGAATTTCAGAAAAGTTTGCAATGAATCATTAAGCTTATTCTATAGCACGTTTTCCGCGATTTTCTACTTTCCGTAAGTGTTTAATTTCTTTTTTAATGTCACATCGTATTTTATCTAAATACATGACTTCGGACAACAAACCATGCAGAGCCTTCCGGAATGGTTATACATGGTTTTATTTAAATAAGTCGCAATTGCATCTTGCAACATTGTACGCGCTCTTTTTATGTCCTTAGCTTTTAGCGAAAAGAAATTATCAATCTCATCAAAATCAATGACAAGAGTAACCAACCACTTATCCCTAGTCGCAGACACTTCATTGGTCTTGTGAAATACAACATTGTGAAAAATACTCTATGGATGCAGTGCATTCATTTTTGAACTTCTATTAAATCAATGGGTGCTTTAAATTCAATCTTCGTATGCTGGCCTTCACATACTAAGTCGAAATTCATATTCATCCTTGATATAATTATCCAATTGTTTTTAGACTAAATGATAAGCTGAAGGTAAGTTGTCCATGGTTACCGAAGTTAAACAGTTTATTGTACACAGGTGTTGTTATAAATTAATGATACAGGTTTTCCCAAATGATCGTAGCATATAACGGGCAAAACTTGACCCCATATGTTCAGTTCACGATCTTGGAGAAGAACATACTTCTTGCTTTATCGATAGGAAACCCATTTGATTCTAATCTGTAGGTCACTAACCGGTCAACTTTCCTTACTGTAGTTTCGGAGATATAATTGGTACAGGTAGATATACCTGGAATATTTTAACAAGTGTTATCACTTGTATTGACAGCCAAACAATATTTTGCTCTCTTTAAACACAGTTGAGCTAGTTAAATATCTATAACTTCACGGTTTCAACATATATGGTCTGAGCTTAATTGGATGGTCAATACCTGTATAAAATTGATTCTAACGGTATTGTATACGGTAATTGTATACTCATGTCGATATCTGTGCCTGCACAAATTTCTCTATTTTTACGCCTAATTTGTATGATCTGTTCTTTGTACATCGGCGGCACATCGAGTTTAACGAACTCCGTATTCGGCGAAACGACTCCCTGTCGACTAATGGGATCGTCTAAAATGGACAGAGCAAACATTAACATTACAGCCCCTTCCCTCATAGGCTTTTACATATGGAAATCATTTGTGTTTAAATGAACTACCCCGACTAATGGATACCTTCCCAGCTCTTCGCATTGATAAAAGATAACGCTTTCTCTATATTGACCCTTATCTTGCCTGATTCGCGCAATATTTACTTTCCCGTCGGGTTTTCGCATTCTACAATCTGCAATGCGGTGCTCTATCTTGTAACAGTAATTACTCTTAATTTTCTGCAGATAGTCATCCATTCTAATTGGTACGGCCACATCAACTTAATGTTTTTCTTTCGGCGCGTAACCCGTTTGTACTTCAAATCGCCTACGGAGATTCTGTTCTCGCGTAGCTACCATAACCGCGTTCTGAAAGAGTTGTGAGTTTTCCCTCATTATTTTCATTTTAAGAGAATCTTCCCTGAGCCCTTCTACAACATAACCTACAAG
>JAUELF010263641.1:0-11205 GCA_031471495.1 Clinocardium nuttallii | reverse complement strand
TTAGGGCTGAGTGGTTGCGGTTCTAATCGGATTTTTTCGAAAGCAGGCTAGCAATGGGATAGTGGCGAGACGCCCCTCTCCCAAAAACTAATTTTTACAAGGGCATCGCACAAAAAACGTTTTTTGCGGGGGTATAAAAAGTTACTTACAGCATCTTCCAAGGGGTATAAGTAAATCTACGCTTGAGGCTGGTACAACAAAAACTAATTTTTACAAGGACATCGCA
This sequence comes from Clinocardium nuttallii, assembly GCA_031471495.1. NCBI lineage: Eukaryota > Metazoa > Mollusca > Bivalvia > Cardiida > Cardiidae > Clinocardium > Clinocardium nuttallii. The sequence continues at coordinate 10,979 of JAUELF010263641.1, read as the reverse complement.
CAAAAAAAATTTGTTTGAGGGGGTACAAAAAATAACTTACAGCATTTTTGGAGTCCGCAGCCAATCTGGCGGCGTATCTGGCTATAAGCCTGTGTTCATCTTCTGTGGACTGACAGGTTATACCAGTGCTGACCATACTCTGCTTCCCGGGACTGAAATATATCATCATCATCTGGCCATTATATTCAAACAGAATAGAAAACATTGCGAGAAAAATAATTTTTCATTATGAGCAATTTTTTCAAAAAATTCATTTAAAGTTGTATTGACTTCCAACCCTTTGCCACATAAAGACACAGTTTTGAGATTTGCAGCAGACAACTTGTGAAAACATTGCTGCAAAAGGAGAAATTGTACAAGTTTATTTTTTGCACAAACATTTACTTTACTACTTCATTCAATAAGAATACTTCCAATTATTGACATTTTCCATATTTTTCCATATATATTTTATATAAATTGTCTGCAGCAGATTTGTTGTATGTGGGAATGGGTTAGATTGATTGGAGTTAATGCAGTTTTCAAAAAGAAATCAGTCATATCACGGCGACCAGTTCACCTACTTTATGTTTCGAGGCGTCCTCACAACATACTTTGCTTTTCCACATAGACTGTTAGCCCATTGAAGGAAGAGAATAACACAGGTCACAGTGACTTTTGTCAAATGGCGGGAAGAATGTTGGCCTTCAGCTTCAAAGCGTTTATTCAGAGCTTTAATTATATTCCTATCAACAATATGCTTGGTTTTATCTAAAATTGTCACACTGTATATATCACCACTTTTGAAGTGTTGCCACACATTTTGGTAGCTCAATGGGTAGCAACATGAGTTGTCAATCCAGGGGTTGTGAGGTCGAACCCCAGCAAGGTCAACTTTCGGACGTTTGACAAAAGTCATTGTAACAAGCATTATTTGTCTTCTACCAATGGACTAACAGTTTATGCAGAAAAGGCAGCCAGTTGTTGTGTGGTAAACTGTTATGATAAAGCAAAGAAACACCTGAGAAGATGATCTGGCCTCCGTGATATGATGGTTAAAATTGTTAAAAACGTGTTTAATGTCAATCAATCAAAATAATTTGATGCCAGGACTACTATTTTTAGTGTCAAAAAACAGACCTCCCTTTCCCTCACATAGATGCTTTCTGATGCCTCTGCAGCTAACACAAGCAATTTCTCCTTTTGTCACCATGTTTTCAACTCTATTCAATTATTGTACTTTCATTTAAATGTATGAATGTATATTGTTTTATGGCGCATCAACAGCTAAGGTCATTTAGCGAGCATTTAAATTAATTATTCATGATCCCTGGGTAAACAAATCAGTACTAGGCTAGAAAGTGTGCCTTGCCCAAGGGCACTCCACCATGACTGTAGTGCTCCGACTGGGGATCGAACCCGGGACACCTGGATTCGAAATCCCCGACGCTAACCACTCGACCACAGGGGATTCCACTTTCATTTAAAGGGAGTTTCCAATTTTTTTCATGTATGTTTTCTTCAGATTTGTTTTATGTTGGAAAATTATTTATATAAAGAACCTCCTAAAGGGTATGGTCAGTTTAAAACATTTACACTGTATCATTTGCGTCAATTTAGCGGGAGACAACAGTTTGATTACATACCTCCTTTGTAGAACCGAGGTACTGCCAATGGATGTGAGATCTGGGGATTGGTCTCGACTGTAGTCATGGAAACCGTTCCTGACTGTGCTAGGTGTTGCTGGTCTACAAATATAGAAATTAATCCTTTATACATTTATATAGACATATTCATGCATTGAAGCATATGAAATCTAAATAATAAATATTGTGCATCTTGCAGAAGCCTGTTTTCAAAAGTAACTGCGTAATTACAAAGATAATTACACATGGACATTGCAAATTTTGAGTATTTGATAAGAATTTTTGAACTATTTTATATTGCGCACAGATTTTTTGTCGACTGTACAATCAACATCAGGTAAAATCTTTTCGATTCCATAGGTCTGGCTAAATAGCCCTACTTAAAATAATAGAAGGAATAATGATTCGAAGAGGTAATGACATATTTTCCAATAACCCTTTCCCTCATACGGCAATTCTGCAGCAGACGACTTTGACTATATTTTGTCAAGAAATAGAAAATTCTCTATAATTGAATGGATATCCAAAGACTAAAAGTGAAAAACATTGTGGCAAAAGGAGAAATTACTGGTTTTGAGCAATTTCTTCTTTTGTCTCCATGTGTTCAAAAAGCTGTATGCTGCAGAGGCGTAAGAAAGGGTCTATATGAGGGAAGGGTTAAACTTAAATGTTCCTACAAGTTAAAGTTAAATTATTTAATACAGTTACAAACATTATGGCAAGTTCCAAAGTCGTCTGCTGTAGTTGAATAAAATGTGTCTCAAAGTAGGAAAGCTTTAACTCCTTACAAACAAAATAGGTAACTGCAGGCAACACTTGAAAACATTGTTGGAAATGAGAAATAGCTGAAAACAAGCAATTTCTTCATTCCTCTAATTATGTTTTCAATTCCATATCAAATTATTCTTACAATTTTCCAGATATTACAATTTCTTCCTCAGAATGTTCTCATGGCAGAAAACAGCCTAGTTATCAGGTAAAACATTTTCCACCTGTAGAAACATTTTGATACATCAGCAGCAGATAACCTTTGACAGAATAATGGGAAATAGAGATATTGCTCATATTGACTCAATTCATGGCATAAACTTTCATTAAATTTTACCGAGATTTCCTGTCATTTTACCGAGATTTCCTGTCATTTTACCGAGATTTCCTGTCATTTTCCCTGCATTTTTGATATATTTTCCTCATAAGCAGATTTGTTGTATGTGGAAAGGGTTTACAAGTTGATACAACAGTTTTGAATACAGTGTCGTGTCCTATATCTTATGATCACTCCTTTTCAGAAATTACTCACAGTGAGCTTTTTCTGCTCTTGCCGCACTTTTTTCAACTCCTTTCAATAAACATACTCTCATTGTCAGAGATTTCCAATATTTTTGCCCAGATAATTCCCAAGTATTCTGTTGCAGAAACGTTGCATATGGGAAAGGGTCAAACATTGTTAGTTATCAAGAGCAAATAACTTTTTTTTCTGACAACAATTCAATCATGTTTTTTGGTCTATCAAACAAATGATAGGGACTGCTTATTTCATTTCAATTCAATAAATCTCCAGAACAGTTTGAAATAATCCAGAATCTTCAGCTGGGGAAATTGTTTCTACATTTGTCTGATTCTCTTAATACCTTTTATGAATATTCATATTTATGTAAATAGGTAGTATTACAAATAAGCATTTCACCGTCTCAACTCTCTAGCAATCTAGCAATTCATTCTTAACATTTCCCTTTTTGACCACTTTCCCACATATAACATATCTGCAGCAGACGACTTTGAAAAAAAAACCATCTGGTAATCATGTTGAAAATCTATTTAACCCTTTTCCCTCATACAACAATTTTGCAGCATACGACTTTGAACATATTTTGTCAAAACTCCATAATTGAATGGATAACCTATGACAAAAAGTGGAATACATTGTGGCAAAAGGAGAAAATGCATGTTTTGTCACTATGTTTTTAAAAAGCTGTAAGAGGCGTCAGAAAGCGTCTATATGAGGTAAAGGGTTAAAAGAAAGTATAAATTTTTGATATAGCGCAGTTTAAAAAACAACATTTATATGGCAAAACGTGAAATCCCTTTGTAAAAATGATTTTAAAAATTGTCTGCTTCCAATGTGTACAAATGTGTCTACAATTGGGAAAGGAAGGGTTGGTTGATCATATGAGCCAACACTATGGCCTCCGTGTGATGTATCAACCCAAATCAGCCTGCACAGTCCACACAGACTGATCTGGGCCAACATATTCCGTCTCAGGGGGATAGAGGTATAGATTAATGATTCTTGAAACAGAAAATCCACAGGAGGCAAAAAGTATCTATCCAGGTAAGCCTGCATGGTATGCTCAGACTGATCTGGATCGATACATTACGCAGAGGCCATAATATTGGTTTTCTCGTAGCTCATATAGATGGAGTTTATTGAAGTTTTCAACAGTTTATTGGTTATATCATGGTGGCCCTTTCATGTAACCCAGTCCTAAATCTCTATCACCAGACAACATTCTTCTAGCTATCTTCCTACATAAACCTTTCTCTGTTGCATTAGGCATAAGGCAGTTGTAGGTATCAGGGAAATAACTATTCAAATTACTGTTTAACCCTTTCCCTCATATAGAGGCTTTCTGACGCCTCTGCAGCAGACAGCCTTTTGAAAACATAGGAACAAAAGAAAAAATTGCTCTAAACGAGCAATTTCTTCTTTTGCCACAATGTTTTCCACTTTAAGTTAAAGCTTATCCATTAAATTATATGTTCAAAATATGTTCAAAGTCATCTGCTGCAGAATTGTTGTATGAGGGCAAGGGTTAAACCTTTCACGTGCACAACAAATCTACAGCAGATGAAAAATATGGAAATTGTCTATAAATGAATAATAACTATTGAAATATTGTGGCAAAAAGAGATATTCTTCATCATGAGCATTTTCTTTTTTTCTCACAATGTTTATGAAAGTTGTCTTTTGTAGAGGCGTCAGAAAGTGGGAGATGGTTAAGTAACCATCTGTATTTATAAGGAAAAGAATAATTTCAAATTACATTGATTGATTGATTGGGGTTTAACGCCATTTTTTACAATTTCTCAGTCATATCACGGCGGCCAGTTAACGTTCTCATGTGTTTCCTGGTTTTCTCACACCAATACCAACATTATTTCCAAGCAACTGGCTACTTTTCCACATAGTCTAAGTCCATTGGTGAAAGACAAATGACGCATGTCGCATTGACTTTTGTCAAATGTCGGAAAGAATGTTGGCCGAGCCGGGATTCGAACTCACGACCCCTGGATTGACAGCCGAGCTTAGGATATATTTTGTATAATAAGTTGAAATTTAGTAACATACACAGGATATGCATAATTAAGGCAGTGCTGGCTCAGTATAAACGTGTCAATGATGTTACAGTTTCACTCAATGATGTAATGTTTATATTCAAATACGGCATACCTATTACATTTGATACACGCAGGTGGTTGATAATGGTTGGTTAATATGAAGTCAAACTTAATATACTGTTGATATTAATTTTAACTAACTAAAATGTGTTAGAGTTAAATAATGAAGACAACAGCATAAAAGTGTCAATGATGTTACCTTTTCAGTCAATGATGTAACAATTAGGATTGTTACATCATTGACTGTTACATCATTGATATATTTTGATATTTTTCAGTATTGATAAAAAACTGGTTCTCACAGCACATGTTCACCCATTGGCATATACATCTACACACTAAATCAAAATCGTCACACTTTACACAAAATGTATAATGTATTGCATTAGCAAGATAGCAATGTTACATAACTGACTGAAAATGAATATAATCTTAAATTAATTACCTTAATCAATTTGAAAATGAATACAAAGAAAAAATCAGGCAACCTCAAGATTGCAAGTTTAACAGGAAGTGTAAATCTTCAAAATGGAGGTACTTTTACAGGAAGTCCCCAAGAGAGTAATCATTATATGTTCTAATATGGTACATCGTTACATCATTGACAAAAATGTTAGGTACAAGGTTTAGAATATTTGTTTATGTATAATTTTGCATTTTCCAGTACAGTATATTATTTGAATAGTTAAATCTGATGTACACCTCTAAAATATATAAAAGAAAGAAAAACAATTTTGTTTGAAAATCCGATTTCTTTAGGTGATGTATCTCAAAAATATAGTTGGGGACAGCAGAAAAGGTCATATTTTGCTTACAAAAATAGCTAAAAAATATAATGAGTTGCATTTAATAGTGTTTTATATGCCTAAGTATGATAGCTATCAACCTAGTTTAATGCAATTCAAACAATTTTACTAATTAACAAACAAAATAGTTGATTGGAATCTGGTGCCGTTTCAAGCAATTTTCAGTTATATCCCGCCGATCAGTTCAATGAAAAAAATGCATTTACTTGCAGCTATCAACACGTCATTCTTCCAACGCAACTGGTTTTCATGTCATTTAGATATGCTGCTGATTGGTCGAAAAGCGTCTGCAAGTGGGAATGGGTTAATACGAACCTGGTGTGTACATGACTGTTTGCGAACATCTATGAATAAATGATTGACCAATCACTCTTTAAGGGCCGTCCCGCGAGAAAACCAACATTATGGCATCTGCGTAATGTATCGCACAGACTGATCCGGGCCGACACGTTCTGTCTCCGAGGGGTAGAGGTATAGATACATGATTCCTGAAACATAAATGTCTGTGCGGGTTAGTATGCACGTCCTGTTTAGACTGATCTGGGTCGATACTTTACGCAGAGACCATAATGTTGGTTTTCTCGCGAGACGGATCAATTATGATATTTTGTAGAAGCCGAACGTCTCAAATCAATACTTATGAAGATAATAGATAATTAAAACAATCGAAGTAATTTTCCGGCTGTCAAAGTGTTTTGAATTATTCATTTGTTAATTGAAATCTAGCTTGGCTAATTTTCTTTTCAACGTTTGACAAACCTCAATGCTTCAAGCTTACTTCGTCTTTCACCAATTGGCTATCCGTCCATTTGGGAAAGCAGTCAGTTTCTTGTTAAATAATGGTATATGAAGCAATGATTTAAGAAGGAAAAGCATGGGTAAGTTAACTGGGCACCGTTATATGACTGAACAAAAAGTAGATAAAACGGCGATAAATCCCAAGCAATTATTTAAAAAATGGTACTTGAAATTTTCCAAACATAAAACATTCCATTCGACCATTTTTTGAAAGTTAAAATTGAACTGTTCTCAGTGCATTATAAAACTTTACCGATGCGGACTGCGCAGGCTGATCTTTTTCTTTAAATTACGCAGAGGCTATAATGTTTGTTTTCTCGAGGAACGGCTCAAACAATTTAAACATTACCAAGTTTTAAAAGCATGTTGATGCATAGACAGCAGCTGACTCTTAATAAAAATGGTGACAAAAGAAGTAAATTGCTCATGATGAGCATTTCCCAGTTTGTCGTAATGTTTACAATTCTATGTCCCAATCAATATTTATTTTATCAAGGTTTTCTATTGCCCCATTTAGATGTATTCACATTTTGTGTGGAATACTGGTGTAAGAAAACATTAGATGGTTTGACCCCCATGATATGACTGATAAATGGTTGATTGATTGATTGATTGTGGTTTTACTCCGTTTTAAACAATTATTCAGTCATATAATAGCGGCCAGTTCACATACTCATGTGTTTCCTGACTTCCCCATACCAGTAATCAACACAACACAACTCCAAAGCAAACAGGCTGCTTTTCCACATAGACTGTTTGTCAATTTGTGAAAGACGAATGTCGCATTGACTTATATTAAATGTCAGTAAATAATGGTGACCGAGCTTGGATTAGAACTCACAGCTCCTGGATCGAGAGTCCGTGTCGCTACCGCGGATCGACGATAAATCGTTGAAAACGGCGTTACGCCACAATCCTTCACAATGTGTGCACAGACTACACAAATGTACAACACATGCATGTTATAACAATAACAATCTTAATTCAAACATAAGCATCAGCTTGATCTGGAATATACAGTGAGGATTTGACTATGTAGGGGATTTAAAACAGGTAACAAGAGATCACTTAACCCTTTCCCACATACAACAAATATGCCGCGGACATATTTCAGTAAACAATAACTATTTATAAATAACAGAACAATTCGTTAATTTATTTGATAAAATTGTGGCAAAAGGAGTAATTGCTCATTACTACCACTTCCTCATTTTGCCATAATATTTTCAGAAGTTGTCTGTTGTAGAGGCGTCAGAAGGCGTCCGTCGAAAATAGGTTTCTTAATGATTGGAGTTTAATGCCAATTTTCAAGAATGAATGTGTTCTAAAGTTGTCTGTTGTAGAAGCGTCCGAACCCGTTTGTAAGTGGAAAAGGGATAATTGATTTGATTGGAGTTTAACGCCATTTTCAATAGTGCTTCATTGGCAGCCGATTTGCTGCATGGTGGCATAGTAACTATTATGCTACTCAGGTTTTACACTTTATCCTTCGGGAATCGACTTTCGAAGTACGCGAAGAATTTTTATTGCACCATATATATACATGCTTCTGATTTACATCAGATATCGATGTTTAACATACTTTACGTATGCCAGTCTCTTATATTTCATTACACCATATTATCAAAATCTGAAGTATATTAAAATATGTTTATGTTCTGCATTAGAATGTTTAAACTTCGAGAAAATATATTTTCTATTTTCATATCTTGAACAGTTTTTGAGTTTTACTTGCTACAAATGTTGGCACGGGTAATTTTTTAGTTTGCAATTTAGTTACCTATCCCCCTCTTATCTACGTCCCTGGTTTCACCAAGGAATTGATCATGAGCGCTGAAGTGTTTAGACAATTTTGCAGAGAACTTTCTCTCGGTTTTTACTGGACGTCGCGTTGTGAAATGCTTTGTGGATCATAAAGATATATTTTGGTATTTGTTTTGAACCTACAGATAGAAATGCAAGTTCTGAAAGCCGGGATTTAAAGTGATCTATAAAAGCTTTTAAAGGTGTAAAGAACCCGTAGTGCGAACTAAATAATTAAGATCCATAACGATAGATATATATGAGGATTGTTCCAAACATTACAGGATTTTCGTCATCCATTGTACGACAGTTATTAAGTTTAAATGAAATTCATCCCATTTTATATTTGTTTATGTTTTACTTTATGGTAGCTTTATATTTAACAAGTACAACTGAAAAAGACTGAAATGAAAAACAAAACGCCACCTCCAACAATAATAGGAAACTCACAGGCATGTTTACACTATGTTTTAAAACATGTACTTATTTAATGATGTTGTCAAACAAGTATAGCAAAAAATCAGACAAACGGATAGACAGTCACTTTAAAAGACACTGAAATAGACAATCACGTATAAATATAGACAGACTGGCGGAAAGATAGACATACGAATTCATAGACGAACAGGGAAAGTGTTCCTAATTAGTCATGAAATCTGCCTTTAACAGCTTATTCATTATTCAAAATAAAGAAGGCATTGAAAAATCAATTTCTGAAAGTAAATCAAAGTGCTAGAGGCAGTTACGTTGTGTCTGTCTCAAGTCTATATCTAGCGTTTGTCGAACAATCAGCTACTTAAAGCAGTCTTTAAAACAAGTATCGATAATTATAAGCATAATTAAGATTATTACTTTTCTAAAAAGACATACCAAGCAAGTTATGCTGTTACAGTTGTTTGCAGTTAACTTGATAACTGTGAACTCTCTAACAATAATGCTACATGTAGCTGAGTGGACAAATGTTTTGTTTTCCATTGAAAGTATGCGATCTTTTCACTACATGAAACTGCAAATACAGGGGCCTGACGTATCCTTTAATTTAACAGATGCTGAGAAAATCATTCATTTCTGTCATCACGGCTTTACACTAATTGTCTGAATCAATTTTAACACATATCATCTCTACAAACATAATTTTGAGCAAGTAAATATCTGAAAACATAACCTGTATATTGTTATCTAGATACACAATTTATAAACTATATTGTATGTTTGAAGAAGAAAGAAGAAAAACTCGCATGTCTCTCCAAATCAAAAGCAATTGGGGAATACATATGATTAGTGACCTTGACCCTAGAGATGCTGACTCAAAAAACGATAGGAATCATCTATGTTATAAACTAATAATCGTATCAATCTGTAGACTGTAAATGTTAATATGGATTTGTAGTTCTTCAACGGAAACATCTTTTAAAATTCGGGTCATTCGGGTGACTTAATATACGATCTGCATGGATTCAGATAATTCAAAGAAATTGTGGTGAACAATATCAGAGAACGCTTACTGGGAAGCTTATGAGTCATCCTTCTTGACCCGCCGGTTACGGAAAAGGGCGATCACAACAACCCACCTTGAGCACTGCGTACCCAGGTGAACTAAATAATTAACCATTTGTTGGCCCCCAAAAGAAAAATATAATATGTTGATGTTCCTGACTAATGAAATGGATGTGCATGATTTCTAATCAATCAAAATACATTTGAGGGTCAGTAACGCTCCGTTGTCATGGGGAAAAAATCATCAATGTAATATGACGCACGACAGCCCCGTCCCCGCCCTTAGCGTCCTTTTTTCAGACCAATCAAATGATATGTGGAATCCAAGCACAATTTCTACAACATTATTTGAAAATCAGCCACATTCTTTCAAGGACAGGATATTATGCAAAAAGTCCCTGCCATATTTTCCCATAAACCAACATGGCTTGAAGAAATGCCATAGAGGGTCATCCAAATTTCATCCAAATTGATCAATTGGTTATAGAGAAGAAGTCGTTTGAATCCAATGGTGACACACGGACACACGACGGACCACTGTAAAAGTCATAAGTCGTTTAGCCAGTGGAGTTAAAAATAAATAAAGAAACGCTGTCCAATACTCAAAATCCACTTAAAATCAAATGTTTTACCCGAAAAAGTACATTGATTTGTTTGTTTTACTGGGGATTGGCGCCGTTTTCAAAATTATTTCATTTTTATGACGGCGACAGTTCACTTATTCATGATCCTTGGGTAAACAAACCAGGACTGGGCTGAAAAATGTGCCTTGCTCAAGGGCACTCCACTATGACCGTCTTGCCGCGACTAGGGTTCGAACTCGGGACGACTGGTATCAAATCCCCGAGACTAACCACTCGACCACGGTGGATTCCTTCCAAAGCATACATACAACAAATCTGCCGATGACGATTTAAAAACAAACGGCAACAATATGAACAATCTTTGTAATACCCAAGTCACACACACGGTGACATCTAGCCCGGCCGGGTAGCTCAATAGGTAGCGTATCTGACTCGTGATCTGGTGGTCACGGGTTCGATACCCGGTT
>JAUELF010263629.1:0-20376 GCA_031471495.1 Clinocardium nuttallii | reverse complement strand
ATAAAAATTATATCTTCAAATACCGATATCAGCGTCCTGACTACAGTTTAAATTTTTCTAAATTTTGTGGATTTAAATGTTCTGTTTTCTTATGTCTACATGTGCAACGAAATATTGCGGCTTCACTTTGACGCTTTGCGTCAAACATTCGTCTTGTTATTGTATAGAGAAACTCTGGTATATGTTAGAAAAGAATACCGTTTATGGATGAATACATTGTATTAACTGATTTAAGAAACAACAAGATACAAAATACGTATGTCTTCTACCGTCCTAACAAAACTTTAGACACATTTAACTTGTATTTAATAACTGTTCCCCAACTTCCTAGGCTACACTTTGTTGGTTGGTTTACGGAATGCATTTTTCCCCAATCCTAGGCTACGCTTTTTTAATTGTTTGGTGTACTACCCTGACGACGGCTCAGTGAAAAAAATTCGGGTATGTTTTTGTTCCTATTTATTGATGTTGTATTTCTAAACTTAAAACGTTCCTTCCCATACAGTTGTTCATTCACACCATTGTATCCTTGCTATATGTTGACTTTACATTTGAACTTTTTCTTTTAGTTTCTTAAATACTCAATTTTGATATTTACTTTAATTCGCTTACACAATCGACTATTTTTAGAATGGAATAATGACCCTTTCAAAACAGATCGGCGCATTTAGAGCAAATCGGTGTACCTATCACGTGGTCGGGATACTCGGCATAAATTACTGTATATACACTTGATTCATTGGTTGGGGTTTTATGCCGTTTTTAACAATATCTCTGTCATATCACAACGGCCAGTTCAACTACCTATGTGTTTCCTGGTTTTCTCACACCAGTACTCCACACAACGATCGTTCCAAGCAATTGGCTGCTGTTCTACATTGACTTTTATTAAATATCGGGAATAATGTTGGTCGAGCTGGGGCTCGAACTCACAACCCCTGGATGGACATCCCGAGGCGCTACCGACTGAACTACCGGGGCCAATGTATATGTATAAACAAGTGCACTTAATGTCATAACTTTAACATCTCTTTGAGGTACATTTATCATATTGACACTATAAATTACGAATCATAACTCCAGAGACAAACCCTGTAAGGCCTGCTATGTCATGTACCTGGATAATATACCTTACCTATGTGCTGCTACAGTCTTCTAGAGCGACACAGAAGATAAATAACTTTTGAGTGTGTGGATTCTCGGATGCCGCTTCAATAGAAGTTGAATATGTGCTTTTGGTTTTAAATACCAATCAAAGATGTTCATATGTTAATTTTGCTAGACGAAGAGAGGCATTGTTTGTGTGACAGTATTTTTTCATGTGTGTCAGGTTAATAATGAATATGGTGTTTATTACACAGATTTGTTGAGCTTATCAATTATTCCATTAGGTAACGCGAAGAAAACTAAGGACATACGAAAACGAGACAAAGAGGGAAAGAGTAGCATTACAGTTCATCGTTTAATCAACTAAACACACACCTGTAATGGAAGCCATCAGATATCTGATAATATTCAATGATAATTCTCGTATAAATAATACTTCTTTTATTTTCTCCCAGTGGAATATGGCAGCTGGTTCGAGTACACGAGTGAATGGTATAATGTAATACAGAATAATAAAGACCAGAATATTCACGTCGTCTATTACGAGGATTTGAAACAGGTACTAACTTATTTATTAAATACCAGTATGATCGTAGTTGTTTGTAGTTATATAAGTGTACATTTAGATGCCAATTTACAAACGATTAACCGAATGTCAATGATCGAAATCACAATTATATATGCATATATGTATACACGAACACACACACTTATGAAAGAATCGCAAACAAATTGATTAAGATAGTGAGAAACAAAAACGAAAATATGCGTACTTCTACTGTAATTTATATTTATTTTGTCTATTCAAATAACAGTACAATATATCATAAAATATATCAAGTAAATAACGTTCAATCGCAAGGGGTTCGTCAGAGCCAATTGCTATAGTAGGCTATAGTTTGCGTTTCATCGAAATATAGACTGGATTCAGTCCCTATTTTTAAAGTTTGATAACAATTCGGCAATTAATAACTGCAAAAAGCTCTTTCTACAGTACTAAGTGCTATTGTTAAATGTTCTTGTTAGACTTTCGCGATCGGTAAACCCATGTTCAAATGTGATTTGAAGCTAGTCCCTGGTTGTCAGCACTTTCAGTGCTTTTATTATTTCTCTCCTCGTGCACTTTCCCCCATACAGACATTTTCTGATACCTCTACAAAAGAAGAAATTGCTTAGAAACAGTAATATCTCATTTTGCCTCGATGTTTTCAACTTTTTTCAATAATTATATCAATTCAATCATTGAGATTTTCCATATGTTTGCCTAGATGTTTTCAAGGTCGTCTGCTGGGTTAATATTTAAGGTAATACATAGACTGAAATATAACAATACATGTAATTAGTGATTTGAAACCTTGATCCAGGTCACCAGTTAACATTGGAAACATTTTCTCATGACATGTCTGTGCATGTATTTATCAGTTTTTAGAGTTAAAACAGAACCTTATGAATCGGAACTCATACCAAGCTTTATGTATTTGTAAAAAATCAAGATGAAAAATATATATTTGCTTTTTGGAAGGTAGATAATCAGGAAAATTGATACAGGATAGATTAAGATAAAAGATGCATGGATATACAATTGGATGGTTGATTGGGTTTTGACGCAGTTTTCAACAATCCTCAGTCAAATCACGGGTGCCAGTTCACCTATCCATTTGTTTTCTGGCTTTCTCAGACCAGTAATCCACACAACAGTCTTTTCCAATCAACAAGTTGCTTACCCAAATAGACTGTAAACCCAATGGTGGAATGAAGCTTGTCGCATTGACTTTTGTCAAACGTCGAAAATTATGTCGGCTTTAAAAGACTCACAACCCCTGGACTGACAGCCCGCGTCGTTACCGACTGTGCTACCGGGACTCAGTGTGGGAATGGATATATGCGTTTACGAGGATAAAAAGCGAGGTTGTCATCACCAAATATCTATTTAATATCTTGCATTTCATTGTTTTATTACAGAATACACAAGCTGAGGTCAGACGGCTTGCTTACTTTTTGGGAATAGATAACAAAAGTGATTTGTTTGAGGCAGTTACTCAGAAATGCCAATTTGACGAAATGACGAGAGAGAAAGAGGCCATAATAACTGCTAATGAAAGAGAAATCATTTTCAATAATGGGTTTACAATGTACAGAAAAGGTATAAAAGTGTTATTAATGTAGTGCAAATCGTTGTCGGTGTATTGTGTTTAATGTAGTGCAAATCGTTGTCGGTGTATAAATGATGTTTAATGTAGTGCAAATCGTTGTCGGTGTATAATGGTGTTTAATGTAGTGCAAACCGTTGTCGGTGTATAAATGATGTTTAATGTAGTGCAAACCGTTGTCGGTGTATAGATGATGTTTAATGTCGTGCAAACCGTTGTCGGTGTATAAATGATGTTTAATGTAGTGCAACCCGTTGTCGGTGTATAAATGATGTTTAATGTAGTGCAAACCTTTGTCGGTGTATAAATGATGTTTAATGTAGTGCAAACCGTTGTCGGTGTGTATAAATGATGTGTAATGTAGTGCAAACATTTGTCGGTGTATAAATGATGTTAAATGTAGTGCAAACAGTTGTCGGTGCATAAATGTCACCAGCAAATGAGCCGTTCGACGACACAACCAACATTGTGCAATGTCTTCTTTTTCCAGAATATATTAAAACTCCTCACATGAAGAGGTGTCAAAGTGAAGATATAAGTGCATAAATAGTATTAAATACTCGTTACGCCGTTGTTAAATAATTAAACAAAGATTTATAGCAGGAATCAATATGCATGAGTGGCGGAGTAATGGATTCTTAATTAACCTTGTCCACATACAGCAACTTTTACAGCAGCTGACCTTGACCATAGCTATGCAAAGAAGTGAAATACCTCTGAATAAGATTTGAAAAATAATTTGAGCATTTTATTATTTCACACGATGATTTCAAATGCCGTTTGCTGCAAAGACGTCTGTTTGAGGGAAATCGTTAAGTTAATCCTCAACTAAAAAATAGACCCTGCACATTGAAGATCATGTGAATGGTAAACTGCAAAGACCGCCTCGGTGGTGTTGTGAGGGAGCGTCCGCCTAGAGTGTGGAAGGTCGGGGGTTCGAACCCCGGCCTGGTCATACCAATGAAATGGTAGAAACGGGATGAGCATTACGACTGACTGGCTGGTGTTAGGTTAAATGGACCAGTGGTACTTGTTACTTACCTACGAAATGCCGTGATATAACAGACAAATTATTGAAAGCGGCGGACAACACAAAACACTCAATCTAAATAGACAAATGATAATATAACTTGACACTCGCACCCCCGCGATGTGATTGTTATCCAATATGGGTAATAGGGTTAAATTCATGTGTTACATGCTTATGTCACGCAATTTTACGATTTTCAATGAAACATTTAGATCTTTGAAAGAAATTGAATAGCCCTTTCCCACATAGACACTTTGGTTTTAATATCTTCCGAAATTAACTTGTTAATATTGATGTGGTCATGAAATGCCATAATTTAGATCAGGTATGGTCAATAGGCACGTACGTCATTGTTCGTCGTCATTTGTTGATTTGCATAGTTTAATAGCAGGATGGAGGATCATGTTGAGCAATGTCATCTTTTGCTTTTGTCATTTATTTTCAACTGTAATGAATTCGACAGTTGCATTTACATTTATAGATGATACAATATGTTTGCCTTATCATCTGCTACATAGTTTGTATATTGGAGGAAAAGGAGTACAAAAAGAAGTTGGAATATCTATAGGAACTAAAAACATTTTTATATGTTATGTGTTTACAGGACAACATGGCGACTGGACGAACTGGTTCACAGTTACACAGAGTAACTATTTTGACAGAGTGTACGAGGAAAGAATGGCGGATGTAAAGTTCAACTTCCGGTTCCGTCCGGATCAATGACCATCGTATTAAAATTATCCAGACAGTGTCCTGGGCGGATGCTATTGAGCCTTAAAGTCATGTTTAAACTGGTCTCTCGATTACAAATGTAAGGCAACGGGTAGATCCTGATCGTTTGCTCGTTTTGATTGGATGAGCTGTCAGCCTATGAGCATGTTCACAAAGCTTGTTATATACACTATTTACTTGTCTGTGATAACGATTTGTAGTTCTATGAAACATGTTCACAAAGGCTGTTATATGTACTCTTTACATGGCTTTGATAACGATTTGTAGTTCTATGAAACCTGTTCACAAAGCGTGTTATATACACTATTTAGTTCTCTGTGATAACGATTTGTAGTTCTATGAAACCTGTTCACAAAGCTTGTTATATACAATGTTTACTTGTCTTTGATAGCGTCTTGTAGTTCCATAAAACCTGTTCACAAAGCCTGTTATGTCAACTCTTTACATGTCTTTAATAACGATTTGTAGTTCTATGAAACCTGTTCACAAGGCATGTTATATACACTATTTACTTGTCTTTAATAACGATTTGTAGTTCTATTAAACCTGTTCACAAGGCGTGTTATATACACTATTTACTTGTCTGTGATAACGATTTGTAGTTCTATGAAACCTGTTCACAAAGCGTGTTATATACACTATTTACTTGTCTGTGATAACGATTTGTAGTTCTATGAAACCTGTTCACAAGGCTTGTTATATACACTATTTACTTGTCTGTAATAACGATTTGTAGTTCTATGAAACCTGTTCACAAAGCTTGTTATATACACTATTTACTTGTCTTTGATAACGATTTGTAGTTCTATGAAACCTGTTCACAAAGCTTGTTATATACACTATTTACATGTCTTTGATAACGATTTGTAGTTCCATAAAACCTGTTCACAAAGCCTGTTATATACACTATTTAGTTGTCTGTGATAACGATTTGTAGTTCTATGAAACCTGTTCACAAAGCCTGTTATATACACTATTTACATGTCTTTGATAGCGTTTTGTTGTTCTATGAAACCTGTTCAGTTTCGTGTATCAGGAGCGGCTAACATAGATATAAAATAAACATTCCACGAAATTTAAAGAATCGTTGTTTACATCAACTGCGCAATCACCACAACATCTCTTTTCAGTAATCTCGGAAAATCTCACGGTCAGGATTCTACCCTATTAGATAATATGGTGACATATTAAAACTGTAAATAAACTGTTGAAGTAGGAATATTCGGATTTCGGAATTGGCCAAAAATAGAAATAATGATAAATATTAAATTTTCGTTATATATTTGGGTTAATGTTATTTTTTGTAAAATGTTTATAAATGGGATAAGAAATCTCTAGCCTGGGTTTTATGTTTGCGCTGGAACCCATTTTCCTTTTGGTTCTTGTGTTTAGTGGTTGGCACGTGACAGCGCTGCTTGCAAAGCTAGGCGTGCATTAGATGTTAAATTGATAACCAGCCATGATTGATTTGAAAGGGAGCTGGGAACAGGCTATTTCTGAGTGCTTTCGCATGTCGCCTATTGTTTTGAGAATGAAAGCAATCCTTAAATTTCACACTAACCCCTTGCGTTTTTTGTTAGGTGATTTTTGGAGTTAAGGGTTAAATTGCTTTTTTCGTTTCAACATGTGACAGACCTATTTTTGGGTAAATTATTTTCATTGTATTGACTGGGGGTGTGAATTCTTTAACGCTTAGTTCTTTGAGAGAAATGTAATAGCCCTTTCCCAGTTAAACGTTTTCTGACGCCTCTGCACCAGACGACCTTTGAAATCATTGTAACAAAAGAAAAAAAATGCTCCAAACCAGCAGTTTCTCCTTTTGTCACAATGTTTTCAACTTTTCCCAGTAAATATACTTTTATTCAAAGAGATTGTCCGTGTTTTTGCAAAGAGGTTTTAATTAATGTATGTGGAAATGGGAAAGTTCTTACTCAAAAGAAGCTGCTCAATTCTGTTTATATTTATATATGATATGAAGTGTTATAAGATGTACATGAAAATATCTCTCTCTCTCTGTCTGTCTCTGTCTGTCTCTGTCTCTCTCTGTCTATCTCTGTCTCTCTCTCTGTCTGTCTGTCTCTCTCTGTCTCTCTCTATCTCTCTCTCTCTCCCCCCTCCCTCCCTCTCCCCCCTCTCTCTCTCTCTCCCTCTCTCTCTCTTTCTCTCTCTCTATCTCTCTCTCTATCTCTCTCTCTCTCGCTCTCTCGCTCTCTCTCTCTCTCACTCTCTCTCTCCCTCCCTCTCTCTCCGGTTTGGTAGGACAATCTGTATTAAGTGTTTTTTTTTCGGAGGTCATGGAAATCAGAATTCTGCATGGATCCCAAAATATTTTATGAAACCTAGAAGAAAGTATAATTGTGTTAAAAGTGTTTCACTTTCTAGTACCAAATCACACAGACTGACATCCGGTGCTTTGATATATGTTAGCCGGCGCATCCGCACATACTGGTGGTGTTCGAAACATGGCGACAGAGTCCTAGATAAGGCGAGTATTTCAAAGCCTATGTTGTTGGTACTCAAGAGAATCGTCTCAGTTAGACAATTCTTTTAAATACTTACAACATAGGGTTTGATTGAGCCACTTTTATAAATAAAAACAACCCCTACTGTATTTTTTTGAGACTTTGTCAGGTGTATTGTTTGGTCATGGGACATCATTCAACATCAAAATTATCAAGGTCAATGTCATAATTTGGCAGAAATTGACATTGGCTAGGTAACTTAACCTCAAAACTAAACCAGGTTAGGTAACTCAACCTCTACAGTGAATGTAAATCAAAATGTGGTTACCTAACCTGGGTTATTTTAACTTAGGCGAGGTAACTCAACCTCTACAGTCGATATTAATCAAGGTTGAGTTACCTAACCTAGGTAAAGTTAACCACGGTTAGAATAACTTTCTGAACACTCTAGAAGCTACATTTTTCATCCAAACTTTATGACAAATCATCAGAACGTTTCTTTCCATCAAATCCGAGAAGGCGGGACACCCTCAGCCCGAGGTCTTGTTATTTAGGATGTGACCGATTAATATGTTACTCGGGTAACCGTATATTCGATAAGTCGGTTAATTATTCACACCTCGATCGGGAGTCTTTTCATGACTTGTGAAAACGGCCGCACTTAATTTGTTTGATGAGCATTTGTTTGTGTAGTGTTAATCGAATAGTTGTGGCTGATCTAACGAGTAATTAAAGGACAGTTTTTACTTTCACTTAATGCAGCTATTAAGATGAGATAATACATTTTATGAAATATTTACCACACCCGCCTATAAGGCACCAACAAATATATACATACTATTAACTAATCAAGTCACATGATATGAGTTATTTACAAATATACACTGTAGAATGAGACATCGCACTCATTATGCAATGTATATTTTCATACAGTGAACACCGATCTTTCCCAATGATTCAAGGTAGCTAATTTACAGGGTGTAAAAAAGGGTTACTCCCAAGGAAATTCATCTACCATACATAGATGACCTCCTCCTAAGATAACTCTTCACGATGAATCACTTAATACATTAAAATAGAGTCATTTAGCTGGTCTAGGAATAATCATTTCGAATGTCTATATAAAAATCATATTTGATCAAAAAATGAGTTTCGTCTTCTACAGAGTTTGATTGGCACATTTTACATAGTCTTTGCTCAGAGCTTTCTCCGATATATCGTCCAGTCTCGAGTCTAAGAGGTAAGATACCACACCTGAATTGCGCTTAAAGTGATCGCTCATATTTCTTCATGTTTAACAGTGTATAGTGTTCATTTTTTAACTCACTTTTGATTTGTATATACGAATTGTTTGCAGACTATTCGCCTAAATGTTACTATAGTAAGAATTTATCATTCCCTTCACTGTTTTCAAATTGATTGTTGTCTTAGTATTATAGAAACTGATTAAGTCGAGCTTGTTTAACACGTCCTTCAGATCACTACTCCAATTCTTGCAACACAGTATATAGTCTTGATTAAATGTATGTTTTGTAATACGATTATCCTGAAACTTAATCAGTCTATTCCAGTAGCAAATTATATTTGTCCATCGTCTATTTATGCTAGGAATCCATCCTATGTCTCCGTGTATAGCAGTGAGCGGTGCAATCTATGAACACCAAGATCATATCGGATAGCCCTATGCTGTATATTATCTATAGCCTGATAATTGCGGTATCTCCACACGCCAGAACAATAATCCAACGCCAGATTCATATAACTTTTCAAATATTTCAAGTCCAATGTCTTTTAAAAAGTGTATCTTTGAAATTATCTTTCCCAATGCTCGACCCGCGCCTTTTGCCATAATAGTTTGTTGTGAAGTCTCATTTAAATCCGAACGAACCACCTAAATATGTGGTTGTATCAACGGTCTCTAAAATATTATTGCAAATCTTAAACACGTTCTCAGTTTGTGAAGTTCTACCTTTCCGGAAATGAACGCACTTTGATTTGTCTGTTTATGAGGACCCGCCAACGCTTACATCATTCATTTTCTGTAAATGATGTTCTGACCAGATCATTGATGAAAATAGATGAAAATAGAAAACAAAGTTGTTGAAACATTGTCTCCTTGTTTGACCCCTGTTTTACAATCAAACCAGTCTGCACGTTTACTAGTTACTTTAACACAGGACAATGCATGTTAGTATATACTCTTAATAGTATTGTCCATTTTCCCATCTATTCCATTCAATATAATAACAAATGTCCTTTATTGATAAGTGTACATTTATAGTGTCCGCTCCTAGCAGTTTTACTCATGCTCTTCATTTACTCATTGTCTCCGACATTAGCAGTTACACATATACTACATGGATATCACTCAGGTGATTGAATACAATGGCCACGCTTGTATTCTGTTTTTGGATATACAAAACTCTGTTGTACATTAGTGCATTGTTTTTGGTTAAGGCCTTTTTATATTAATATATTTATTTTCATACCAATCTTCTGTCGAGCTTGCAATCAATTTTGTTAACAGGACTAGAAGAAAAGTGTAATACTAGAAATGAACAACCAGATAATCATTTAAAACACAACTGTTTTGGAAAAATAAACTTTGAAGTTTACTGTTATTATTGTAAAAATTAACAGATTGCATGCGTCAGTTGGTTCAGTACAGTCATTGAAT
Source organism: Clinocardium nuttallii (assembly GCA_031471495.1). Taxonomy (NCBI): domain Eukaryota; kingdom Metazoa; phylum Mollusca; class Bivalvia; order Cardiida; family Cardiidae; genus Clinocardium; species Clinocardium nuttallii. The sequence continues at coordinate 10,218 of JAUELF010263629.1, read as the reverse complement.
AGGAAGACACTGTACTGCCATGAATGTTCATGGTGGGATTTCCATAGAGCCATTGTATAATATGATCATTAAAAAAGGTACAATGTGCACCGAATGATATATTCGGGGTTGGGGTCAATCAATTTTTACGAGACCAACTCGATTATTGATCTTGGAAATATTTCATTCTGACCTTATGTATCACTTGTCTGTCATGGTTTGAATATTTTTAGATAAATATTTACATATGCACTTTTGAATAACCTCTTAACCGATTGCAATTTTACATTCAGTACTTTGATTTTACAACTGATTCCAGATTGTTTAAGTTTATGCCACAGTGCGTCCCTCTCAAATGTGTCAAACGTCCTTTGATAATCGATGACTATACACCATCGTTTCTCATTATGTGCTAGAAATTGTTGAATGATAGCATGTAAAACAAACTGCATTAGTTGCGGGGTGTCCATCCCGAAAGCCAAATTGACAATCAGAGAAAACGTTATAAGACTCGCACCATGTATTCAACTTATTTCTTAACACTAAAGAAAATATTTCAGCAGTTATTTAATGTTAACCCTCCATTACATCCAGGTTTGTTTGTGTCAATCTGTTTAAACAAAGGAACAATAACACCCTTTGTCCAAGCGTCGGGATAAATACACTAATCATAAATAGTATTGAAAATACAGCAATGGTATGGCGAAATAAAATCTTTACAATCAATGAAGATATCAGCTGAATTTGTATCTGCATCACGGCTTATATTTCTATTCATAGATATTATAACTTTTCTATCTCAGATATATAGTAATTCCTCTATCCAACTCGTTAATAATTGTATTTGCGAAGATCTATTAGATTTATTTACATTCTTTCCAAAATGTGCTAGGTAACTCTTGAGATAATTGATAAAGCCTGGTCTTTTCTTTATTGTGAAATTTCCTTTAAGCAGTACGTTTTGTTTTATTAAATTTATTTAAATTTATTACGTCATTATTCCAAACAAGTACTATTATTTGTACGTTGAATATTGTGCAACTTGCACTTTGCGTTTTGGTCGCTAAATTTTGATAATTAAAGAACACAAAAATCCTTTAAAGTCAAAATCAAAGTAACTTATGATTAAATAATCAACTGTTCTATTTTAGGTCTACCCCTATGTGTAGTCTCCCTTTTCTAGCCGACCATTCAATATAGACATTTCATTTTTGTCCATTACAGATTTTGCCAGTTTCTGCGTTTGACAGGGCAAATATACAAATCGACTCAGACTATCATTTGTGCTAAACTCTTATTGTTCACCAATACGTGAATTTAAGTCGCCGAGCAGATAACACTTCCTGAACAAGAATACTGGTGTTTTATTAATCCAAAAAATATCTAGTGTATATCTCAGCAAATGTATTATTTGTTTCATACGCTTCATACTGAAATTTAAATGCAAGAATTAGAAACTATGAATGAAGAAAGAAGAAATGTGCTTAAATATAAACATAAACTAAAAAATCTTTCAATGGGTATAAACAAATATGAAGTATGGATAAATGAGTGTAAGAGTCATTTACACTTTTTCTGAAACGAAAATAATATCAATCTCCTTTGTTATAGCTAGGCACGAAGTTGGTTATGACAGAGACACATACCTCGCAATGCTATTGCTCCCCGTCGCTATCGGCACAATATCATAACGTATTTAAGACGGTCTATGTTGATTAAAGAAAATAGTGCAGAGATTAAGTATACTGGTGTCTATACAGTCCCCCACTCCCCAAAATCAAATATTAGGTGTTTTATTTATATATAAACTGTTAAGCGAAAAACGAATCTTGATACTGATTATGTTAACACTCTTTAGACTTAACTCAAAATATCAAACACTTGTAGGTATCTTTCACTAACATCGGAAACAGAGACGATGGACAGGAACTATACTTTAGAATTGAGAATTTCACTATCACATCTAAATCAAACAGTGGTAAGTAGATCTACTGACATAGGTATTAACATGGTGACCTTTTGCGAATCAATACACATAATACAAATTAAAATCATATCTATATTTTTAGAATGACCGGCTTGCATGGTGACTTTCATCATTTCAACATCAGCATTTAATACCTTATTCGCCAACAATTAGGCGCTTTGTGCTCGGATTATCTAGGTTGTAAATAGTGCCAGATATACAACAAACAGATTGAATAGGCTAATGCAGTTCTTTTATAAGAATCGTCATAGTTTTGTTCTCTTTGTGTCACTTTTCACTGTAAGCAGGAAAACGTACTAGATTAACTTGAACACATTTTCAAAGTTGCAAATATCTACCTTGTCAACCCTTAATTATCGTGCATAACTACAGAAACTTTAAACATCCCTAATGCTTGATACATTGACGTAAATGTATTTGCTTAACGTTGACTAGAATGCATGTATAAGTCCATGCATACCATTATACTCAAATGATGTATAAAGGCGGGTACATTCAGACAAGCTGTTTAGGCAATGTCTAATCAAATGAAAATGCTGTTTGAAAAGACAAAACAAATGTATATAATATAATGTGATTTACTTTATTTCAGTATTTTAAGTCATCGTTGTCTCTTTTAAACACATGTTTATAACTTTTCTGCCATATTTAAATATATCGTGGTTATAGACTTTTGTACGCGCGTTTTTATAATATAGTGCGATGTCTGGTTTAATTTGCTCTGCAATAAGAATTATGGAAGACAATCAAATTGATATGAAAAAGTGAATCAAAATGTGGGTCAGCTAGTTTCTCCTTCAAATAACATATTGCAGGGTATATAAATGACACGTTAGGCAAGGCACTAGCAACATATCATAACACCTTAAGACTTATCTATGTACTATTATCCTCATCTATGCCTACATGTATCTATTTTCAGATGTGTTAAAACAAAAGCACAGCTATGACTTAACACACTGGTAAGTATTGGTTCGAAACGCTCTCCACCCGAGCAATCTATGATGAACGCAAATCAAAAGTTTTATTATAATGTCAGGAGCAAAGAACAGTTTTTCCCGAATCGCTTGTAATTTCTTTTCCTTTGGTATATTCATAAAGTTCTTTCTCTAAAAATAAACACAGATCCGCTGTAAAGGTAAGTCAATATTATATAAAGTTTGACATATACATTTTTTATAGAAAACAAACTATTCGCAGCAAGCCTCTTTAAAAATACCTAGGCAAAAGTATATATACCTTTTGTAATTTAAAATAAATTTAACAAACAGAGTCGAAACATTTTGACAAAAAGAGAACTTGCGAAATTTGAATGATTTCCCATTCCCCCCTATTTTGTTCAATGTTCGTTTACATCAGTCGTTTTTTCTGTCTTCAAATGATATACTTTATTATAAAGCCAAGTTATTGAAAGGTTTGATATGTTTGCTGTTCAACATGGCTATTATAATTATATTATATCATATATAGCAATTGGCAACTATGTGCAGTCTCCCAGGTTATCACAATCAGCCTGCTGCAGATGCGTCAACATATGTCTGCTTATTGGAGGAAAATAGTCAAATAATTGTAGTATGTAATTACATTATGTTCAAAACCTACCTACCAATGTTTGTATTGCACTTTGATAAAGAGATGTATGGGTGTGTGTAACTACAACTTTTCAAGTTCTTTAAATATTTACAATTAGAATATTTTAAAGCTCGGTTATTGCTGGCTGTTAGATTAAACCACTGAAAGATTGAGCGCTAATTTGCAACAAGAACATTCATTATAAAAGTTTCAGCTAATTACGTTTGTGATTGCGTTCGTCCTTTGTCAGTAAGATTGTATCTTGCTTTGTATAGGTAAAACCTACCCGTAAATGTTAGTTTACAAAGAATATCACCGTGTATGTCCCGTTTTTAATTACACTTTTTGGTCACTGTATAATAGAGTCGTTTGTTCTTTGCACGGACGCAAAATACAAGAGAGTTTTTTCGCAATTCAGGACGTCGGCCCACTACTATATACAACACAGATTGATGAAATACATTATGGCATTTTAAGCTGAGGTATTATTAAGATTTAGAAAGAGTTTCGCAGTTTGGTAGCTAACTGTTTATAACAGTGTGTACCAGCAGTGGGAAAACCGTACTTTGATTTGTGGATTGGCTACCTTTTGCTACAAATATATAGGGATGTTGTAGTGACGTGGTAGATGGTAAGGCTATGGAATGGGCAAGATTTAGTATTTAGCCTGGGTAGTGTGGAATCATCTTAAACAGTGTACAGCAGAAAATCTTTGCACAGCACGGATTGATCATAAACCGAACATTCCTGTGCAAACAAAGAGATGCACGTGACAATCATTAGGATTTAATTATAACAATACTTTGTAAAGATTGACCTGTAAATGTTAACCCTTTTCTCGCTATTGGCGTCTTTAAACATGATTGGTTTTGCATGCTTTTTATCAGCATTTAAGAACAATATAGACCTTGAACGTAAGTCAGAGTCGAATATGTGAGGACCAATTTCAGAAACACAACGCATTAATAGTTTGGTAGATCCGTTAGTAATGTACTCGTTTGATTCCGCAAATACCGCTATGCGTTCTGTAAAACAGTTTGGTATTCGGATGACAATACACCAATACAATTGCAGCAACAATAACCTAAGTGGTACTTAAAAGGAGTATGACAACCGTGAACTAGCAGACTGTTTACTGAACGGAGAACTGGGCTATTGTCCGTATATAAACAGTTGAAGCCCTGTCAGAAACATTATTTGCAACAACAGTCCTAGTTATTTTAATATACGTCCGTAGGTTACAGGCAGGTGTACTCGTATATTTGATCGACCTTAACCGAATAAGTATATACAACTTCAGGTATACATGTGTTCTTGGTCCGAACATGTGGTACTACATTCTCTTATACAAATCTAAATCCTATATATTTGCATTGTTATTTTCGTTTCATGATTTATCGCACTGTTCAATCTAAATTAAAGAGTGTGTACCGAGTGTTATAATCCTAATGTAGCCAACTGTTAACAAAATATACATATTGTTCAGAGTTCATGTACGAGTCATAACGATGCACTGTTTAAGGTTTTTTTTAAATGAAAGACGATATTGATTTGCTGCTATTCTTTGTTTTAGGTTTTCTATTGTGATAACCAACGCAGGAGAGATTATTTGGGTATTTCATAACGAGAATGAAGACCAAGATGTCCTCACTCTAAAAAAGGGTATTGTGAATCTTCTATCAGGCAAATTCCTCGAGACAAGGGAGGTAACTATGATTAATAAATATCGCTTCAATCGACATTATTATGGAACATGCATTAATCTTTTCCGAATAAAAAAACATTCACGTTGCTTTGTATATGGAGTGCAATGAATTAAAGTTGACTTAACATACAAGTTTGATCATTTAAATGTTATCAACTGGTAGCTTATCATCCCGATAAATAAGCAGACCTTTAAGAGTAGTTTACTACGAAAGCCAACTCTTGAGAATAAAAAAACCCGATAAATGTGCACATCTTAGCTATTCCATTGTGTAAATGCGTGTTGTAACTTCTTTGACATATACGTGAATATATACGTGAACAGTGCATAATCAGATCAGACGGCTCGGATTTTCAGAATTATAAAGATCTTGGCTGTTCGTCAGTGACCTGCGTTTCGTGCTTTTTAGCGCCGCTTATATTTTACTTTCAGGCTGGTCACTCTAATAGCAATGGTACCTGGTTTTATAAAACATCTGAAAACGGACATGAAGGTTTGTGGCGATCATTTTCCAAAATGCATAACTGAAACCTAATGATAGCTATAACTACCCGTAGAGTTAGATTAACAGATGAAATAAGTTTAATATGTTTATTCGCATACGGAAAGCAGCGTATGAATACATTCGACCTATCCAAGTCAGACGATTGTCCTGTTAAAGCATGGACATTTGATAGTCAAAAAGAAATGATATAATTCTACTTTTAATTCTATATCGGTAATGGATTGTTATATATGTAATGGTAAAGTCACCTGTTAATCAAAACATTACCATTCTAACACCGACATTGATAGAAATGTCCAAGATTTGCTAGATATAAAACTAGATAGGTACATTGTTATGTGTTCCTTTTATGTTCCACCGATTTACAGTAGTATTCAGATTCCGACTAAGACTATTGTTTTCGTTATTTGAAATGAAGAAGACATGCTTGTATACCTTAATTTTATGTTAACCTCTAGCTGAGAGTGTTCAGCATAGTTTAATGGAATACTTAACGCAAACTATTCTTAAGGTTTTCATGAATTTAATAAGTAGTGCGGTTTATGAATAAGTCTTGTTCCAAACAGAGAAGCCATTCACTTGAATTGTTTTACTACAGCACGACTGACTGTTATGTTGCTAATGATCCTTTTAAGCTAGTAATTTCAGATTTAAAGTAAAAATGTTTATCTACCAGGAGAACACAATGCATCATACCGTGTTGAACCGACACTGAATAGAACAGTATATACCAAACAAAGAACTCATAGTAACAATATCCCATCCCATGCAGAGTCCTCAGCTATCAAGGTGAGTTTTGAACCTCCGTTGTGAAATGGTTGTATGCCAAACGTCATCTAAATCCCTATTACGCATTGAACAACGTTCAAAAGAAACACATGTGTCGCTTGCTGATAATTGATTATCTGTGTTGAAATGACCAGACTAAAAAGAGTGATGGAAATAAATCAAATACTGTGTATGCTCAAATAACGGTTATTTTGCGCTGCACATGCACAGTTCATAATCCATATTAATACCAAGTTAAAAGTTGATAAAAGTGAGTAATTGATAGATGGAGACAAACTATGAAAAAAGGAATTTCATGTCCTACACGGTTTTGATTAATATAACTTGTTTACAAGCAAAATGTAATCCTAAATCAGATATAAGCTGTTAAACTTTAATAAATCCAACACGTTTATAAGTTCACAAACAAGCTCTCTGTGTGTTAGTTCACTAGAATACACCACAGTTGTCGTTGTGTGCAATGCATCAATTCGCCAACATTTTGAATAAGATCGACCATTTCTTTCTTCTTACAACAGTTATTGAACTCTTTTACGGACTCCTGAACTTATTCTGCAATATTTAATATGTAGTCGACCTTCCCTTTTTACGCTAAGTGTTCAACTGTCGTTTGACTGCATTAAACAAATTGTAATCAATGTGTCAACTAGTGAGAGTTTTATATTGCTATCAATGGGTACACGTTTAACAGTGATGGTAGGATATACATAACATTTATCATTTAGTCTTGTAGTTTATTCATAACCAATGAAAAGTATCTAGTTCAGAGTAAATACCATTAGATAAATACTTATATTCGTTGTTTTATCGTTATGTTTTGACAGCATGTTGTAATAGATCACCATCTAGGAAATATTCACTCCGTAACCAGTATAGAACACGTGGAGGCGAAACAAAAGGCTAAACCAGGGTACGTATCACTTTATATTAACCTGTATAATTGGAACACGTCACACAAAATTTAAGAGTTTCACGACCAGGAAATATTCTGATCTGATATTGTCACATCCGGATTTTCCCTGTTCGCAACAATCTAGTCGTTTTAGCAACTAATCTTGATAATCCCAGAATGGTTATAACATACAATTAACTATACATTACATAATTAGAGCGTAACTATCATTGGTCTCCAAACCTCCGAAGGGCAGTGATTGCGCGGTTCATATATGTGTTACTATTTCAAAACTACAGCACATCAGAGGCACATCCAACACTATTTCATCAGCTGGTTTGTATGTGAGATAATTACATTTGTTATTCTTATTTCGTGAATTATAACAATATGATTCGCCTTTGTCCAATGCTATGGTGATTACTTGCTAGTACACCCAATTGTCAACAGCCCGAAGATAACGTAACCACAAACTACTTTATCAACATATTCTAACATGAAATCTATTAAATTTCAACAAAGGTTACACTTTTTGTACTTTAGTGAACTTTTCTCACTTAGTTCCGGTTAAGTGCTCATTTGTAAGACTCATGTGAACATACATTAAGAATAGACATTAACCTTGTTTGTTTTGTTTAGTCGTTTGCATGTCCATTCACTTAGATGTATTGCAATGTGTATAGATAAATGATCTTCAATACTTTTGGGGAATTAAAGATTATAATATGTTTATCTTTTCATAATCTATACGATCTAATGTGCTTTTTTACATTATTGGTGTTAGATTTGACCCATTCCAAGGAATGAGAAAGGTAGTACCAGTATCTGATTTTGAAGATTTAGGTAAGTCTTGGAGTACGTTTATATGCCTTTAATAACTCATAAGAAAAGAATATAGAGACACATGAGAAGGCGCGGATGTACTAATCATGATTTACGTAGGTCATAAATACCTTTTCGTCGGTTTCTGCAGATCGCCGCTCATTGTTTTTGTTGTAGATTAAGATAAGCTCGCATATTTGTGTAGTTTATCATTGGTATAAAGTACACTGTTTGTACACATTTGTTTACATTATTATTTAAGATGTAAAGTCTTACACAGTCAAACATCAGGGATGATATTTTCGTTTGCATGGATCTAGCAGGATAAGGGTTTACACATAATAGAATATTTATCTTTCTGGTATTATTTTTTTTTTAAGTTACACATTACGAATAAAATTATTGTATTGACAGTACTCCTTTAACATTGTCTCTGCATACGTTGAGTATACTATACCTGTGGTATGTCTTTTCAGATATTCCTGCAATAAAAGCTGGTTCAACGTGTAAACTGACATTCGCTGGTGTAAGTGACGCGCCAGTGCTACATGAACGACCAGGAGATTTAGTATCAAGGCTTATCACCCACGTTTCTGAGGTAGATAACATATCATTATTGATTAACATGTCATAAACGCGTATACAATGATACAGGTTACACACAACGTACATGTTTCAACTTAACCAAAGATTAAAACTCCACAAAATACCATGCAAATACACTTTCATGCTTTCCAAATTCGTAGAAGACTAGTTAATTTGGTTATCATAGTATTGAACAACCATCTAACTAACAAGCAATTCGTGATAATACTGGCGGTTCTCGAGGGCTACAAATACATTCAACAAATCATTTAATTTGGTGTATTGATATGTCTGAAATAAAAACTATTTCGTATAATTATATTGGTTAGTATAAACTATGCTGACAATAACCACATGACTAACACTACCGAATCATCCAAAGGCCAAATTGTATCAATCAAACTATTTTATTGCAAAATATTACTTGAACGTTAATACAGAGAAAAGGATGTGTTCCTATCACAAACCAAATTCAAAGAGGAACTCGTGTTTTGACTTTATTTAACTTTAGCTTTTATAACTGTGTATAACAATGTTCAGTTGTATACAACGAGCAATGATCTTATCTGCACAAGTAAAACACCGTGTGATGATATTAATGAACCGTTTGGACGCACTTATACAATATACGTATGAGCTTAACAATGGACATGAGTGCTGTTAAGAAATGTGTCTTAGCATCGCCAACAGAAACGTCCGCGTGCTTCCCCGTCAAGGTGATTAGTGCTTGTAGTTGTGGGATCGATTTGGTGGTGTGGTTTTAATTGGGATATTCGGGGATCGAAAACCAGTTATGTGATTGAACGCCATTGAACATAATTTTTTTAAAAAATTGCCAATGTTCAGCTATTGCACTTCAGCCATTTCAGTTTGAATGAACAACTGTTTGGCATATAGTATCATGGCAGGACACATTACACCGTGTAGGGTGATCAATATCCTTAGTTATACTACCTAATGTATATATTTCCATTAAAATGAATTGCATGACAAAAGTAAAGCGAAGTGAACAGTTTCGTTTTTTGCTGGGTATGGAGCTTTTCAGTTTTTAAACAAAATGTATTCGAGTGGTTTTGTTTTTATTATTGTCTCTGAATAAGAACATTCTGATCTAGTTGCATCATACATACCGGTTCATCTTTTTCTTCCTTACAGAAACGGTACTACGGTCAGCATACAACAGGCGAAAATGTGACTTCGTTACTAAAGAGCGTGACTATTAATATAAAATGTATACGAGACCAACCAGAAACAGGTACGGTAGCCGTAGATTGGACATGTACATTTATTAGTCCCCTACCGGTAGAAGACCGGTTTGGGGACTATAGGTTTGGTCGATTCCGTCTGTCTGTCTGTCTGTCAGTCACGCCAAACCTTGTCTT
>JAUELF010263628.1:12355-33009 GCA_031471495.1 Clinocardium nuttallii | reverse complement strand
TGTCCAAAGTCGTCTGCTGTATATTTTGTGAAAGCATAGAAAAGTGGAAAAGATTGCGGCAAAAGGAAAAATTGCTCATCTTGAGCAATTTCTAATTTTGTCACAATTTTTTCAAAATTCGTCTGCTGTAGAGGCGTCAGAAAACGTATATATGAGGGATATACATGTTTAACCCCTTACGTTTATACGTTTTAAGAACAGCAGTATGGTATTAAAATTAGGTCTGCTTCCACCTTAGTCGACAATTAGCGTGCATTTGTATAATATGTGTATGTTCCGGTGGTTATATTATACAATAAAATGTGAATTGTATATAGTTAATTCAAAATGAATGAATGAATTGCCTTACTGAATAAGGTGACAGATAAATGTATTGATACCTACTGAACATACATGCGCATTACATTAGCACAGATATAGTTCCTTTCAAGTAATCGATCTATATATAGAGAGAAATGCGAAGAGTGTGATTTAAAATGTAAATAAATCGAATTAATCCGAAAAATTCACATTATGGGTTGACGGAATTAGCTGACGGGTATATGTGTTGATTTTTGCTAAACATGTTTGTGGGTGATATCAGCCCGAACTTAGATCCTTTCAAGGAATAGATCTATATCTATATCTATAGTTTGTTATAAAATGTACATGTTTTGATTATGCAAACAAACGCGAGTTATATATTTACATAAATGTCGACCTCACCAGAATTGAATAATGAATGTCAGGTATCGATGTAAGTTCGAGATCAGTAGGTAACGATGAGGGCTATCAATCCATGGGACGTTTGTTTGAATTCCGAACGTGACAATTCTTTATTTCAGATAAGTCTAAAATGTCCTTGTGACTAGCGTTATTTGGTTTGGAAGGTAGGAAGTTTCATGGAATCATGTTGTATGAATTACTGGTGCGAGAAAGTCATGGAACGAACACTATGTGTCTCGGCCGCTGTGATATACATGTTACTTAATACATATTAGGTCAGCACTGTATTTTACTATATAAGCAACTGTTAAAACAGCGTTAAGGTTCAACCAACTAATACATATTAGGTCAGTGTATTTTACTATATCAAAACAGTATATATCCGCCTCGTTATTCGAAACGTGCCTTCTGCACAAAAAGGTGGTACGAAAAAGACGAGGTCGGTTTTGATTAATTTCTGCTTCCTCGAGACTTACCAATTTAAGTAGCCTTATCACGCCATAACATTTGTTCAGTCAGCATATATTTATAGATATACAAGTACTTATTATTTTAAGAGACAGTCACAAGGAATCGCCGCTGTTTAAACTTCATGTTAGAAAAGATATTATATAGCTCATTAACACATAAACAATAGAATAAAGGTTAAGGAAGTAACTATCACGATTCGCGGCACGATTAAAATAAGTTGACTCGGTTCCACGGTAGTTTAAATTATATAGCAGAAGTAACGGAAGAAATGCTAAACTAAGATATAATACATAATTGTAAAGTTTAAACTAAACATGCGAAAAAATATAAATGTTTTTTTCGCTCATAGGTAACATATGTGAGTTGTTTTTTGCAATAACCCATGGACATTTTCAGAAATGAAACTGGCATGGGGCCGCCATTTTGGTCATGTGCAGACGTAAGACACAGCTTACAGATTATTGTCGTCTAGTCTAACATTGTAAATTCAAAATCAGTGTTAAAGGTAATACAAGAACTGCATTATTTCGTGTAAGCTATATTTTTTATTTATATCTAGGGTATATTCCTTTGTGTTCGACCAAGCAAGGAAAGGAGTTTCTTCTCCCTAATATGGATTACTTTATACAGTAGACAACACCGGTAAGATACCTTGTAAGATGAGCAGTTGAACTTAATGTCCCTGTACAGCTTGATACAGAAACAGATGAAGAGCCGTTGATTCCCATTATGGAAGTCGATCTTTAGTCAAACCTGACCTACACAGGCTACACTGGACCTCGTTTAGTGGCCACTTATATACACATTACTATGAATTCAAAGATGAGAGGTTTGACTATAGCCGGTGATTTGTATGACTCAGAAACTTTCCACACTCTGACAACAGAACTTGGCATATATAATTCATTCAATTTTATTGAGGACAGCAGTATTCAGAGAATCAATGATTAAAGACTTAGAGGACAGTTTAGATAATATCATTCTGATTAACACTGAGAGTGTTTTTTTCATTATAATTGGCTCATAATCATATGAAATAAATCATATTAAAACTGTTATCATTTAACACATGAATAAATATTCTTATAGGCAAATTCTTAAAACAATTTACAGTTTAACATTTTCTCACACAAATCAGATTACAGTAGACCAGCGACATAATGTTTGTTTGTCTCTGAGAAGACTTTTTTGCACAACATTCATCAATGGTCATGTTTTAATAATATACAGTAGAACATATTATGATTTCTTGTCAGGATGCTCTGCTTTTGCAACAATGTTATTTGAAGTTATACTTGAGTTAGTATGAGTCATCTGCATGTGGAGCAGGGTTAAACACCAGTTCATGCTTGTACATAGAACTTTGTGAAAACATTTTTTTATCATGACAAATGATAGTTTGATATTATTCCTGAACAGACAATATATGAAATCTGTCCAGATTTTTTTCCTTCCCTACACATATTCAGGAGGTTGTCTGTTACTCTTCCATAGCCAAGCATTACAAAGTATGAGTATTTTAATTTAATCTGTAACCTAATTTTCAATTTTGTACATGCATTCTTTTAAATTCCAACTTATATAACCCTTTCCCACATACAGACGCTACAGTAGATAACACTATAAAGGCTTCATTTTTCACGTCAGCATGTTCAAACTTATCAGAATGTTTATCTTGATGATTTATAGGCCAAATCTAAGTCTAGGTCATGTCAGGTCAAAATGTTGGTCACTTGGACGAATTGATGGAAAATCTTGTTAACTCTCTAAAAGCCTCGAATTTTGCTTCAGCAGCTTGAGATATTGTTAGAATGTCAAGTTTGAATATGTTTGTTCAAAAACTAGGTCACTATGTCTAATTGAAGTAAAATCTTGTAATTACTGGAGTCTGCACTTTTAACTTGAAAAATCTGAAACTTTCTCAGAATGTTTGTCTTGTTGATATGCAGGTCAAGTTTAAATATGGGTGAGGCTGCACTTTCTATTTAGCAGTCTGAACATTTTTAAGAATGTTTGTCATAATACTATTTATGTCAAATTCAAATATAGGTCATATTGACCCTAAAACTAGGTCACCAATTTAATTGAAGTAAAACCTTGTTAACATTCTGGGTTATGTACGTTTAACTTGAAACTATTGAAACTCTGTCAGAATGTTTGTCTTGATGATAGTGTAGGCAAACTTTGGATATGGGTCATGACTTGGCAAAAAATAGGATACAATGCCAAATTAATGAAAATCTTGTTAACACTCAAGGGGGACGCATTGTTTTCTTCGGCAGAAACTTTGTCAAAATGTTTGTCTTAATGATTTCTAGCCTCTAAGTGAAATTCAAATATTGGTCATATTGACTCTAACACTAGGTCACTGTGCCATTGTCGGAATATCTTTTCAACACTTTGGAGACAGTAGTTATTATTTCAGCAGTTTTAGACTGTCATGTGTTTTTTATTAGAAATCTTATTGCATAACTTGGGTGAATTAGGACCATGGTGGCCATCTTGTTTAGTTTTTCTATTAATTATACATGTACATACATCGTATAGTTCTTTCTGTTTGATTAAACATGTCCAACCTGGAATAAACCTGCAGCAAACCACTTTGAAACTATTTTGGTGTATTAATAGGAAAGTGTAATTATTTGATAGTAAACAAATTGTGAGAAAAGGGGAAATTGCTCATCATGAACAATTTTCCATCTAAGATGTGCAATCAATCTCACAATTGCAATTCGTTAAATTTAGATTGATCATGCTTTACTAAAGACTATGATAACTTTTAAGAAATCTCCTTCAAATTCCTTGTAAACATGCTTCTGTTATGCCATTGTATCATATATATTAGGTTATTTTTGAAAGCTGTGTGTGTAAAATATTTTCTTTCACATTATCTACAACAATACAAATTAAGTTTTGAGCTTTAATATTACACTTTTACTTTTCAGCTCCCCTGTACACGAAGTGATCAACGTGAGCAATTTCGATCACAGTTTGTCCTGCATCCGTGCGTCATCAGGTTATTGCCCTGTTAACACTCTACATGTAAACTTTGCATCAGATCTTCATGAAATGTATCAGATCATTTATCTCTATCAAATCTTCGACAAGTTGGAATATGGGTCATATTGGGTCAGAAAGTAGGCCAAAAGGCCAAATTGAAGGGAAATCTTGTAAACACTGTGGATGTTGCAGTTTTAACTTGAAACCTTTACAGAATGTTTCTCTTAAATATGTGTAGTCCCAAGTATAAATATTGGCCATGTCTTTTCAAAAGCTAAGGCAATAGGAAAAAATAAAGGAAAATCAAGTTAACGCAAGAAGCTGAATTTCGCTTTAGCATCTTCAAAATTTGTCAGAATGTTTCTCTTAATGATGTCTAGGTCATTGCATATGGGTCGTGTCAGGTGAAAGGAACAAGTTGTTGAAACTCCAAGAGCCGCATTTATAATTTTAGCAAGTTGAAACATTGTCAGAATGATTGACATGTTCATATCTAGTCCATATTCGAAAATGGGTTATTTCAGCTAAAGGAAAATAGGTCACTAGGCAAAATAAAGGAAAATCTTGTTAACACTAGAGGTTGCATTTTGAATCTTTGCCAGATTAATTGTCTTGGTAGGTTTTACATAGGAAATCACAATGCATCATTCAGGTGAACGATTTAGGGCCATCATGGCCCCCTTGTTTAAAGATCAACTTTAAGCCGGCATCTCAATGTGTTCCATTGTGATCACTCACTGTACGGCGTAGGTCTCAATCTCCGATTGATTGTTTAGTCCAGTTCATAATGACACCGTTAATAATTCGTATCTATTATTTATTAACGTATGCTGGTTACCGTTAATGAGGGAGAAGTAAACGTCGGTGAATTGAAATCAAGGTCTCCAGGGTTCAATCGCATGTAGGGGCGGCCATGTTGGAGTACCATTTGACAAGGCACATTGACTAGTTGAGTACTGGTTGGTTTACTCATACATCACGAATAAGTGAACAGTCGACGTCATATAACTGTAAACTCGCCAACTGGTAATGCTTGTTAAAACATTTTAAGCAGTATCATATTTCAACAGTCTGTTTAAATTGTGTTGTATGTTGACTGACTTTGTAAAATAGTAGAATTTGAACAGACCTGTAATTTAGCCCTGTAGTTGAAACACTATTTTAGCTAATACCTTGAAATGATCTTAAATGAAATAATGGCCCATTGCATTGCAATTTACACATTACATACATGACGATTAACACGTATTTAATCACAATCGGGCACGTATCCGGCATTCGCTGTCCGCCAGTAGGTACATTTCGCCAGGAAAGAAGAATGCATTAAACACAAAGTGCTGAGAGGAGTAGGAGTTGATTTCGTCTGCAACTGTCAAAGAAACTGCTTTGTGAATATAGCTATATTTGGTTTCAGTAAGACCAAAAGGATCACTTTAGAGCAACATATACGGTGTAGGATATCCCCTACAAAACCTGTGTTTACTCAATTTTCACACAAAGTTACTTCTGGGACAATGACAATGATTATCCTATTAGTCAATTGGAATTCCACCCTTAAAAAGGCCAAAGCAAATGTATTGCTTAAAACACAGTTTGATATTTTTTTGACGAGTTGTCTTTAGTGCGATTTGCCTTTGGGTACGAATTGCCTTATAACAGTGACATTATGGCTCATAGCGTTTATGCAATTGGATACATGAATTATGGATTTAGTATAATTGATTACAAGATTAAGTATTCATCAAGTTAACATCAAAATATGTTAAAAACGTATGTGTAGAAACGAGAGGGAAACTCATCCTCATTAAAGTTCAAACATACTCATCTCGTGTGCGCCTCGTTCGGATGCTAGATACGACTTTTGGCTACTGGGAAATCTAATGATTAGATCATCACCCTTTTCCAGCCTAGGCATTGAGTGCAAGTTAACGTTGTGCTCAGTTTTCCCTAAACGAAAGACAAATTGTTTCCTGTGGTGGTCGATGCGTGTTAGAATACCTTGTCTCCATACAGCAATATATAACTTTATCACTTCTTTCCTGAAAAAACAACAACAACCAAGAACATATATATATGTGACAACTGTTTCAGGATTTAGGACTTTCAAATTTCGAAATATGGCCGGTCATGTATGTTTCCAATTTGTAGTTTAGCATGGAATTTTATATAGAGCGAATATGCCAATAACAAAAATAGTATGTATGCATCCCGTCGAATTTCGGGAAAGAAGGTATCCGTTAAATCATACTCCGTTTACAAAGTTGGTTACTGTTTATCTAATAAACATAAACTTGGTTTAATCCTTTAACCATGGAAATGCTTCACCATAATTACATTTCAGTTAGCCGCCTCCGTAGTGTAGTGGTACGTAATTTGCATCGGAAGCGGGATGACGCGAGTTAGATCCCCGCTCGGCTCCTACCAGCGACTTGTAGTAGTAGCTACCATCCTAGGCGCTCAGCGTTGCGCGATTAGCATTAGGACGAACTGGTAAGTGTCAGGATAATTGTCGAGTAGTATATGAGGTATTTGGATCAGTACTACACATAAATAATGTAGCACTCGTAACATGTCTAAATCATGCCATTACTTACATTGTTCGGTCGTTTTTGACAGTGGTACGGAATTTCACCTGTGTGGAGATGACGTAAATGCCGGTTTTCATGATGGACACAGAGCATGTGTCATTGGAGAGAAAAACACGCCCTTGTTGAAGTATGCTAGTCCAGGAGATAGTTAAACTAGCACCTATAAATGAATAAATGTTTAAACATAAATTACTATATAACACAATGTAGCTTCGGAAATATTCTACAAGTGAAGTATGCCGTTTTTTAAGCATTTTTACCCTGAGCAAAATGGTAAAGGGACGTGTTTATGTCAGCTGAGCACAGTATGTATTTGAACAACATATCAAACATTCGCAGGATTCAGCTGTGGTAGAGGGATAAGAAGAATATGATTGTGTTTGCATAGTTTGCATGCTATGTATGATAAAACGAACTTTATTAACGTACTTAAACTTATAAGTTTGATGGATCTTTCATTAGTTTTTTTATCTGTCTGTAAAGCAGGCAGAAACTCTTATTACTCTAACATATGCTTATTTGTAGTTCCGTCTCTCTGTCCTTCCGTGCATCTGTCCGTTTGTCACAACATGCTTTAATTGTTCACAACTCTGTTCTAATTTAGCATAATCTATAAGCATGCAAAACTGATCAAGTCTGGTCGTTAAGTATTGTTGCGGCGTCGGTCAACAGACTAAGTCATATAACAATGAATACAGAAATACTGTTTCAGATTTTTTTCTATAGCTGTTTGAAGTATTTGCTTTTGTTCCTTAATTCTAGTGGTGATATCCGAAAAGAGGCATAGCATTCGAATGTACGGTAGGCACTGAAGCTGAAACATATATTCAGACCATTTTCGATCAGAAAGAAATTGATATAAACTATACTTTTGGGATTGTTTTTCAAAATTTCCAAAAAATCTACAAATTATCGTAAGACAAAATTGTATGTCAAAGAGACTTCATTTGTAAGTTACTTCATGCTTTAATACAGTGCACAACATTATGATACAAACACAGATAACAATATACAAATATCACATGCACTTTTGGGTGATAGCAGAAATCGTGAATCCGAGAAAAGTAATGTCAACTGAGGGTTCACAATATCTGCTATCACCCCCAAGTGTATGTGTTATTTATTTTATTACCGTAAAAATACAAATAAAGAAATTGACCATATTAATATAGTCAAGTGTTACACATTTAATTAGAATAAACGTTTATTGATCCAGACACTATTAATTTAAAAAGCGCCCGAGTGGAAATTGTATAATTAAATAATTATTAACCCAATAATGTTTAGACTTGCAAGGGTGTAACATCATGTTACATGGGTACACTCATTTTTTGTTCACCGATGCGGTAAGGGCATTTTATAAAAGGAAAATCACGTCAGGTATAATAATACTAATTGTAATCACCACAGTACATTTTGGGGTATTTAAAAATAAAAATAGACTTGGGTTGGATATACCTTGGTGGATAGGAGTCATTATACACATGAATTATTTTATTTTTGTTTTATAGGGGATAACTGACAAGAGGAGGTCGCTACACCTTTAAAGAGGGAAAGTCATAATCAGTGTATGTTATATAGGAGGATACATAGCTTGCGAAATGTTTATTACTATTTAAATCAGCTTCTTAATAAAGTTATATCATCTGGTTTACATGATGCTCTCATTTTAGGAAACGGGTAAATTGTAGGATTACCACAAGGGTGCTTATACCATGATCATAACCCCAGCTCTTTTTAAAGAACGGTGTTCATATTGTTCACAGAACATATTTCATTGGAGAGCGAAAGGTGACCTTGTTTGTGGTTGCTATTCCATGTAATCTTTGGATCTAAACATGCAAATGTTTATGTTTACATATGAATAACGACATTGTATGACGGCATTCGAAAATATACAGCTATCTCATTTGAGTATTATCTGTTCTCTGAATTTAAACAGTAGAGCCGTTTCAAGATCGCTATAAGAATGTCTTAAATATAAGCTAAGTCATTGAACAATATCTTAATACATCGATAAATTTAAGAAGCTTAAGGAAAACTTATAAATAGTCCCAAGTATTTGAAATTATCTTCATGGCTGTAATGGTGGAAGGCCCACGGGAAAGACTCATTCCCCAGTGTGTTTACTGGTGCACCCCAACAAAAGAAAATGAAGGAAAATAAATTAAATATCGATCGGGTAATAACAATTTTTTTTACCCTCAGCATTAACTGTCTCCAAGCTGGTTAGGTGTAGTATTGAACGTTTTCTGTGGATTAGGAAGTGTTTCAGCATTGTTACAAGACCAGTTTCGCTATTAAAACAGCACATATCTGAGTGTTTGTCTTCGGATACATCCTTCCATGCCCATTTCTCAACTATCGTGGTTAGCGTTTCGCACTTCATACATGTTTGGTTAGATTGTGTCGATGTTGTATATCTTGGAACAAATCCGGCTGCCAGCACAGCGATAACGATTACAAATACCACGTTCATGATGATTATAACAATGTGTTTCTGACAATTCTGTCGAATGCTTGACCAAGCAGTTGTTTTTTCCGGACGTTCCACCGCTCTTTCTGCATTTTCCTGTCCTGAAAATAAAGATGAACTGATGTTCTCGAAATAAAAATATTAATATATGATGTGTTGTTGTTTTATAATATGTTATATAATTATAGTTATGTTATATTATATTTATGTTAAGTAAAATTGGCCAATGTCGCATCGTAATTCGACGGCCAAAAAGGATACATAACTCGGCTGGGTTAGTTTTTCATTAGTGTAAGTCGAAATATTGTTTAAGGACTTTTATATATTAGGCTTGTAAAAGCCGTATATATTTACTGAAGTAAACTGACGTCTCTATGAATGTCAAAATTGATCCGTCGCATACCTACGGTTAAACGTGAACTCTGAAATTATCTTACATTACAAGTATATTACAATAGTAACAGAGAATAATAATAATACACTTATATCCTTTTTGTTTTTCTTTAAATTAAAGTGCACACGTTTAATACATGCTCATATGTCATATGCACAACAACAAAACAATTAGTTACATCATCGAGTATAAAATGCCTTAACAATTGCCAAGTTTTTGGTTTAAAAAAATAATGCTTAACTGCTTTGAATTTGTATTCTATGTACCACTTGAGGACAGTACTAAACCTTTCGAATGTCTGACGAGAAATGCTCAAACAATACAAACTGTTCCAATCTATTTCCAGAGAGAAACCAGGCAGGTCCGTATCATCTGGGTGAATTGGTATAAAGCGAAACACATCCGGAATATGAGTTTTAGCCATTAGAGCGCTTCTCCAAAATCTTTTTTCTAATGCTAATATGGTATATATATAATCATATTCTACCCTTGTTGTAATATGTACCATAGTTTACTGATGCACCTTTCGAGAATAATAGATAATGGATAATCCTGAAATAATATTTTTCATAGTTGGTATTAAGCCTATGGTGAACAACTGGATGTTTCACATAGTGGAATTTGAAAAGGTACAGATATTCTGTTTTTCTTCATTTTTTAATTTATTTTTTCAAATAAAACATCAAAACGTTTCCTACACGTTAAATGTTTTTGTACCAAATTAAAATGTTTTAACCTTGAAAGGATTTTTTAAACTAAATGTAAAACCACTGTTAAGGAATTACATTTCAACAGAATCATAGCAATCTAAATATGTAATAATACATTGGTTTTATTTACCCTCGCCGTGCATAATTAACTATTTGGCGAGCAGCTATTGTCTTTGTTCAAATATTTATTTTGGGACGAAGGAACATGAGTTTTTACAGTTTCTATTTATTTGATTATATTGTGTATGTTTCTAAAGTTTTCCCTAACCATTCATGAT
This sequence comes from Clinocardium nuttallii, assembly GCA_031471495.1. NCBI lineage: Eukaryota > Metazoa > Mollusca > Bivalvia > Cardiida > Cardiidae > Clinocardium > Clinocardium nuttallii. The sequence continues at coordinate 22,387 of JAUELF010263628.1, read as the reverse complement.
GATGGGTGATAGGAGAGGCTGCACTTTCAACTGGCTGGGCTCAAACGGGACGATGTTTTGCTTGTTGCATTAAACCCGCCAAACCTGTTTTTTCTGTAATTTCCTACCTGACTTCCATTTGACCTATTCTGCAAATATGATCTGCACTTCAAACGTGGATGGGTGCCACCACATAGTTTGGCTTGTATGTGGAAACATGCAATGGTTGTTGCAACACTCACCCTTTCTATTAAAGAACATAACCTGTTATGTTTAATTTTTCAGCAGATTGTAAAAACCGAGCGAAATAAAAAGTGATGGCCCTCATGCACAGCTCATGGAGCATACATCCCCACTCAGAGATCCTGCAATTCTCTAAATGATATGACATGAAAAAGAAATGCTTTTTGTGTATGCATTCTGTCGAGGTATCTTAGTAAGTTACAACATGCAAATAGACCTGACGGAGAATCCACAGATTTCTTGCAATAGACATCCAGAAATATATGGAATGCCTTTACACATGCCAAATCCGAACGCTTGCTGGTCTCTTTACGTTCAAATTTTATTTCACCAGCATCAGATATGCTGAGCTGCATATCGACCACATGACTGGAGCCAGGCGAGAGAGTACTGGTGTTCACAGATCTATTTGACCAAATTAGTATTTTCTAAAACGTGACTGGAAATTGATATACACGCACCTGGTGTATTCGGCAGTAGCTTATCACCGGTCGTATTGTCCGTAGTTGGCTCCTTGTCTTTGTCAACACAGAAAGACACACAACAATCATGTTGACTTGTTGAAAGCTTTATTCTTTTCCTCCTTGGCATATTGACTGAAAGAACAAAGTGACAACCAGCGAACATAACTGTATGGGATCAAACAACAACACAATCAGCAATGGATCTCTATGGAAGCTTAATTATATCCATATTTCCTGTTATTTGAATATACCGAACTCAGCTAATATCATCAACAAACACATTGCTGTATTTCCAAAGAATGAATCATGATTACATTGAAGCCCTATGGAATGTGCAATGTTATTGTTCATCAAGATCAGAGTAATAAGTGTATAATTTTTGAAAATCTATCGGTCAATATTCAACATATAGATATAGATACACAATTCAAACTACTGCTTGTACTAGGAAATCATACAGCAAGTCCATTTAATTATCTTCGCTATATTATGCTCCATAACTGCAATGCTCTATTTGTCTGATTTGTAAGACAAGTTTAGAACATACCCCTTTACTGTGGAGCTACATTACACTTCGTAACAATGTGCTATTCTGAGGGGCTAAATAAGTCTCTTGACCATAACACACATTTAGATAATCCTCTTTACTGTGGAGCTGACTATGTCGTTTTATTATGAAAACATTTTAGAATTTGCCTCTTTTCTCTGAGACTAAATCAGTCTTTTTACCATAATAAAAATTCAGAGTATGCCTCTTTACTTTTAGGTTGCATTAGTCATTTTACCTTAAAACGTTTTAAGAACATGCCTCTTTACTGTACGGATAAATAAGTCTGTTTACCATAAAACAAACTTAACAAATGCATATTTACTGTGAGGCTAAATCTGTTTTTTTACAATAAGACAATTTTCAGAGTATTCCCCTTTACTGTGGAGGCTAAGCTACTCTGTTAACCATAACACAAATTTAGAAAATGAGCCTCTACTACGAGGCTGTGTTAGTCCATTTGCCATGCGAAACGTTTTAACTCAAGGTAAAGGAAAAACTTAACTATCTGCCAATATATCATAATTGAATCATAGTTGTTTGCACAATTTACAGATTTACTATAGGTTAAGCTGTACGGATAATGTTCTCCAAATACAATAACGTATGTTTCGAAGGCGTTTCGAATAACCAATATCCATAGACTAATGAATACCATCTACTTAATATATACATTCACCGTTGGGTTTAATAGACCACACCTGTGTTTCCAAACAATACTATCTTTTTTAAAGAAATATTCAATCCAAAGTATTTCTTTTTGAGTGCAAAAAGCCATTGTCTTACATTTAATTGAAGAACACATCATATGCAAATAATTGGAATGGGTGTGATAAATTAGAATTGTTATATTTGTATATTATTTACAAACATATTATAAGATTTAAAGAGCAGTTTACGGTTTAAAACACATTTTCCATTACGTTTTTATTTAAAGATATGCATCTATGTATCTCCTTCATTAACCATATTATAATTCAAATACGGTCGCTTTTTTAAACAATACACCGATGAAGGGTAAACGAATCGATGATGCGTATCATTTCCTAACCAGACAGGAACAAGTCATCAGAATCAGACAACGTACGGGACACGACAGGCTTAACTCATGTTTGTATTCACAGATCAAGCTGTACACAATTTGCAGAGTCTATATACTACAACGATGCTATACAATCAAAGGAAATATGTGCGGCCACTATTCACTGAGAAAGATGTGTGGCACTATGGTGGAGCCGGAGATGACCGGGCTCTTCATAATTCATCGATGTGGCCGGGATGACCGTGTAGACCGGCTTGAACGACAGTAACAAATAAAATGCTTCAACTACTACTATTTACCACTATCACAACTAGATAATTAACTACTACTACTACTACTACTACTACTAATACTGAAACTGATAATACTAATACTGTTAATACAACTACTACTATTTTTTTACGATTTTCGCCTTTTCTCACAATGTTTTAACTCTATTCGAATTTCAATGTTTATACTTTTATTTATGAAGATGTTTTAATGTTTACAGTTTTGATTTAATCGTCAACTGCTGCAGGGTTGTGGTATGTAAGAAACGATAAAACTAGACCATTGTTTTATTCTGATGTCACATGTTTATGTGATAAGGTAGTATTGTGGTTTGGGTAGTAATCAGTTCTAGTCATAGCTATATGATATGTATACAGTACATAAATACATATACAATAACGCGCATAGGGCATTATACCTCTGGTGTTTCAAAGACACTATTAGTGATACTTGCCTAGCATCTTGTATCATTATCAGAAAATTCCTGTGATGTTGGGTTGAAATGTGTATGGTCGTTATGGAGATGTTGTAGCTTAAAGTTAACAATCAACAGGCAGATACTTATAAAAATAAATATTAGTAAATTATCAAGGTGCATGCACCATACGCTTAATAAAACATAGAGTACATGTAATTACATTGTCAATGTCCGTGAGAGGCGGTAGTAATCTTGATTCCGGAAGCCATTTGTTCAAAATAGCTAAATTAGCTAACGCACGAGTCTACAGCAGTACTTTAAAAAGCACACACAAACTGAAAGGTATGTGTAGACAATACCATGGCTGTATTAATATTAAACTAACTAACGGAACACCAGGTCATGTGCTATTAAAAGCTATTATTAAACTCGTTGGTCTAGTTAACAAAATCCTAGTGTAAATACCGTGTAGACTTATATTAGCTGGTTCCTTTGCAGTTTTGTTGCATATACAAATCATCCAAAGCGTATTAAAAGCTTTTAAGAGTTGTTTATTTATAAATAGCTTGAATGTTAATCAAACTGCATAGTGTACAGACTGATTCGGGTCTACAAGGCATTTTGGTATATTATCGAATTGAAATGCTCAATTATAAATATATTTGCTACATTTTTATTTGTTTTGTTTGTACTTTTCATGTACCATCATCATGTTCATGCCAACAGCGTTGTCAATTTAGTCTTTTTCTTTAGCAACTGAATATTGGCTTAATTTTAGTTCTCTTCACAAGCTATGCAGTGTTTTTTGTACTCTTCCTGTTGAATAGCCTTTGGTGTCTATATTAAAAAAATGCTCTGAGAATTGTTATATTATATACTTGAAAAGGTTTAGTTTTACCTTTAAGACCATTTATGAAAACATTCTTATAGTATTACTTTCTTACAATATAATTATGCATGTTTATCCATCTCTGAATCAAGATAGATAAGTAGAAGTATTTCTTATGTGCCCCTTTAAATAACTTGTTCATGCCATATATAATTAATTGAGATCAGAAAACATGGCAACAAGTGTTCATCTTTCTAGATTTAGAACGGCAGCACCTAGGTTTTCCACATCTTTTTTTAAAAATATGTCTCTGATTTTTTTTTTCAGATTTTACTTAGTAGTACACCTAGGATTACTAATACGTATTAGTAATTAGGACTGTCTTTTCAAACTTGTTTGGCATCGTAAACATCGATATGTGCCTGCTGTTATAAGCCATACTCGTTCCCAATGTATCTACTTTTCGAGTTACTTCACTGCTCAAAATGTCCCGCGGACCGAGGACAATTACGGACATGACGTTAATACCTAGTTTGCGGCCGAGAAATATCGTTACTTGTTTATCTACCTATTTTAGATGCAGAACAGTAGAGAATAACCCTCCCTGACGAATAACGTTAATTGGAGATTATTTAAGCGTATTGTATGACAAACTAAAGACCAGTTTAAGATGCATGTATATTAAAGAGAACGTTATCAACGACATGCAGTCTCATACAAACAAGTTTTAGGAATAATATATCATGCCGCATATTTCAAAAGCACCTTTCTGACGGGACAGGCATCGTAAACATATATTTGTCAACCAGCTTATTTTGTTTGAAATCATGTTGTTGCTGATACCATTTGCGGAGATGAAATGGATGCTTTATTATACTGGGAGAAGTAGCATCGCAACTAGTTCGTAAGTTACGCACAATAGGTTTTTGATTTTCTAGTTCACTTACCCTAAACCGTTTGGTTCTATAATAATAGTCCTGAATTGTTCAAGGTTTCTTCAACCTGAGTATGGTTAAAACTTTGCACCTCGAGGTCCATAAATGAACGATCAAACAATTCGCTGGGACACTTGCTCTATTCGATGGAACACTTGCTCTATATCATCTATCAAATCATTAATATTCACACTACAAATATTATAAGACAACACTTATTCCCTATATACTACATAAGTAATGCTGTGCTGTAAGCGTACTCAAACCATTCACCTTCCCTACACAAATATAAGAAAACAACAAACCAATCCGCCTTGATAAAAATGTGTTGTGCCGTAAACATCCCGGCCGTACAAGTCAATATCAAGACTGACGAGTAATAAGAGATCGATTCAATTCACCCTTCTTATCGCCGACACAGCTATAACTATACAACACCTTTATCCCCTGGTATAATACCATCCGTGATGCCGTATAGGAATGCAAGGACCATTTTTATTGCAGACACAAATAAACAAGACAACAAATGTATCCCCCGCGTTACAATGCAAGGCATTCACACATAACACAAGACAACAGTACATACCTCTGGATAACGGAGTGGCTGACACAGTACAGAGAACTATAGCAGATAACGAAAATACGAGGAAGATCAGAGTGTTCCAAGATAATTTTAAATACCAATAAGATTTTCATTAAATCATCCAAGAATAATAGTTTCCCCTGCCGTTGACATGATACCTGTTTTTCAACGCGAAAACTTGCCTAAGAGTGTTGTTTTTTATCTAATGAGAATTTCGATTCGATGTGGCTCATTAAGCAAAAAAAATATTTTGTTGAAAGAAATCTTCAAGCAGTTATTTTGTTAGTACAATTTTTAATTGTTTTACATTTAGTTTACGTATTGTATAATTAAACCACATTTCTACTATATGTTCTCTATGTGTATTAACAATCACTTTTGATTTCGAGTTTTTACCGGGAAATTTATTTGTAGAATGGGTCATAGCCGATTTCCACATGACATGGGCCGCGTAAACACTCATCTAGACCATTGGATCATGACACAATGGATCCGTTTATTCAGGTTGTAATTGGTCTTATGTTCGAAAACAGTAAAGGTCACAACACAATAACATGTATAGTGCCTTTTTGAAATAATACAGAGTGCATTGGTGTTTAGTTATTCGTTGTTTATAATCTGTTGTGGTATTGAATTAAGAATAACTCAATAGTCAAGGGGTACGTATAATAAACGAGCAACTTGACATGAACAATGAGTGTACGATTTAAGTGTTGGTTTATTAATTAAAGTTAAAGCTAGTAGTTTACATTGTTAATTGAAATATAAAACCCAGTGTACACTAACCCACATGTATAATGTGTGTATAAATACAAATAATATGCCGACTGTAGTTTTTATAAATAGTTTAGTGATGTTACTTGGCAGTAACTTTTCAGTATGCAAGATGTGTATACATAGACGGCCTAGCAAGAGCTGCTATGAATGAGGGAGGTTATCGTTTTTTAATGACATACTACATGAAAACTCGAGACCATCAGTTTGGAAACTGGGAAGCACTGTACTAAATAAAAGGCAGGAGTTTATTTCTTTATGCAAGTACTGGCATTTATAGAAGAGCCCTCAGATTACTGTTCGCACATGCTCGTCCCGATTGGTCCTCTGATAATCATAGAAGCGCTACGCTTCTGCAATTAGCCAACACTTCCTAAAATATTATGTCAGCCAAGTCAGATGTTTTGTTTTCTATAGCATTCCAGCTAACACGTGTATGCTTGGAAACGAGTAGGCACAGACTTGCAAATTAAGGAGGTAAATTTCACCAGCCACATCACAACATAAATAAGTCACCAGATCCTAACTGCTTACTGAACACATGCATCTACAAGATGTACCTTTCACCGCAATGTTCATACGGCAATGAACACTAAACTCCATATCATTTACTACAATAATATCCTCTGGTTGAGCATTCAAGAGAACTTTGTGTTGCAAGAATACAACATTTGCCGAGAAAAAAGACAGCATCTTCCAACCATGTTGCTGTAATGACGGTCTTCATAAAAGGCGGTGTTGACGCAAAGAAGAAGAGAATAATGCTTCAAGTTCTATTCCTTACCACTAATACTACATGTGTTGATATTTCTTTTAATTCAACAATATGATTAAAGTACAGTAATACGTACTTAAATGAGGGAATACGGCAAACAAAACCAATATAGATATAGTACGTCTCTGTTTTATCCCATTTATCCAACATATGTAGCAAACGACTTTCAAAGTGAATATGCAAAGAAATTGAATGCCTCTATAAGGAATAGCTTTATTATTTAACAGAACAAACATGTGTTTGGAAAATTACAAATGGATATTCATGATCAATATCTTCTCCGTCCACAATGCGTTCAAATACCGTCTGCTGCAGATGCGTCAGACAGCGTCAGTATGTTTGAACCATTTAAGTATTACTTTAGCTTAATACAATCATATGTGACTAAATTAGATCCAATCATCGGCGGTTTTACAATCATATGGGTTTTGACCACTTTGCATTTTCAACCATATGGGTATTTACTACCCTGCATGTTCTATCATATGGGTTTAGTTTACCCTGGTTTTAACTCTGTGGGTTTTGAATACTATGACAACAATGTACAATATGGCTTCGATGTGATCATATTTTGCTTAGATACCACCAAGAGACGCGGCTGAAGTAAATCAAACTCTGTAAATGTTTCCAAGATATTTGTATTACAACTTGACATAGGGTTTAAACAAGGTATAATATGGCAATGAATATGCAGCCTCTAAAGTGTTAACAACACAAATACATTTGGTTAATGTAAATGTTTCTCTAAAGGAAAGTTAATTTATTTTGAAATTGATCAGTGGTTTCGACCTCTCATGTTATGTTCAGTCTTAGCTATGGTGGTCAGCCTGTGCAGTAGAGAAGACTCCCCAATACCAATCAAAATCAAGTTTGAAAAGATCGAGGCGAAATACAAACAAATTGGTTTTAACTTGGTTCTCTTTGTCGACATACAGGTCAAAGTACTTTAAACGTTAAGTCGACACATCTCAATCCACATTCTCTAATGACGTAATCCTGTTTTAGGTTTTGTTCTGATGTGCAAAAAATCGAGGATCTATAAACAATTGAACGAAAAGAATATCGATTGAACAATCAATCGATATACACAATGGAGGTATACTTTATAGATAAAGTTCAAATTTGCTTGCATTATCAAAACATGAAAACAGACATGTGGGGCAAACACAGTCTGACAGTCAAAATGTGAAGCGGAACATGATTTATTTTCAGTCATAGAAAAAGTAGGTTTTTAATCCTATTTAAAATGCAACCATTATCAAATCATATTAATACGAGCGGTATAAATAGCATAACTCAGCTGCGTTTTGTTTGCTGATTGATTCGAGTTAACAGTTGATTTATATCATTGTGGCCAGTAAACGTGCGTTTCCTGACGCACTCTTGCCTGTCTTATATAAATCATAACCAGGAAACCGTCTACCTTGAAAGATAGAATAGTTAGCGCAATGGCGGAGAACATTGACGCTGGTCACAATGGCTTTCGTTAATCATCGAAAAGAAAGTCGGTGTTCGAAATCACGACCACCGTGAGTTGATGGCGCAAGTCCGTGCATTATGAATATGATGTTATAAATGCAGTGTACTGAGTGCTGAAAATTCTAATGGTACGTTTCTAAAATACTTCATTTATTGGTATAAACTTGATTGATGATCATTGATATACACTAATAACTGTTAAACCTGTCATGATTTTTGTATTCAGAATTCTCAAGCAAAATTACTTAAAAGATTGTTTGTTGACAGGCAAATAGACAGCCGACATAAATGCTGACAATAATGAAGATGTAAAGCACATTCACTGAATAGGCAAATAAATACAATAAACAAATGTTTACAGATCAGAGAGAGAGAGAGAGAAAGAGAGAGAGAGAGAACACACAAAAAGAGAGAGACAGAGACAGAGACAGATACATATACATACAGAGACAGAGAGACAGAGACAGACAGACAGACATACATTCAGACCGAGAGAGGGATTTCAGTTAATCAGGGTATGACATAATAGAAAAGGTGCATCTCCCTCGGTAAGAAACAAAACAGTCCTGAAACAGCTTAAATCAAAAGATTTACCAAGGCTTGGCGATAGGTTGTTCAGTAGAACGTACCATTAATGCCCACTACATAATTCAACAAGCTACAGGATGCATACCGAGCCATTTTCGCCATGGGTAGATGGAAGGTGTCTACAGGTGAACACAGAAAATCACGGTTCAATCCTGTTCACACAGTTATCAAAGCAGAGGGATGAGTAACATCACTGTAACCGAAGTCGAAGGGGCAACCAACCTCGGATTGATCTTTTTTAAACAGCTGCCATGCAAGCCATACTTTGCACGGCGTTCAACAACACACCATGAAGAAGAAACTTGCCCATGTCTGCACTGGCTTGCAAAACATAGGGAGCTAATGAGGATATACTAATGCCAATATATCAGGCCACATCATGCTCGATTTATATTGTGTGTTATATGACCAATCAAAATGTCCTTCACACGGTCAAACACAGGTCCTCCGAACGTAGATATACTAATGAATGCCAGATCAACGCATGCGACATCAACTAACGAGACTTACTAAGAATCATCTAATAATGCCAAGTTTTGATCATCCATTAAATCACTTGACATATCAGACATATTTTCATCAATGAAACAAATACTTTCCAATAAACACATAAACTACTATTTCACAACTGTAACTAGGTATGACAGATGCAAAACCAAAATGTCTTTCACACAATGCATGATCTCCATGGAGGTTCTGCCAGAAATATGCGCAGACGGCTCAGCAATTGCTGCGATCCATGACAAAGGTTCTGTGTTTTCATACGTCACATCACACAAAAAACTGTGTGACAACGAAATTCAAATATAGAAACTGAGGCGTAAACATTTGTTTATTTGATTCGCATATTCAGTGAATCTGCCTTACATCTTCATTTTTGTCAGCATTTATGTCGGCGTATTAGACGTATACCCAATCTAACTATTACTATAGAGTATAAGTTATGTCCAAAACAAATACACTTAGAATTGAAGAAGGTAAATGCACGTGTCTATCCGTAACGGCTGTTTAAGGAACGTGTCTGTCAGCAACGGCTGTTTAAGGAACGTGTCTGTCAGCAACGGCTGTTTAAGGAACGTGTCTGTCAGCAACGGCTGTTTAAGGAA
>JAUELF010263628.1:0-12255 GCA_031471495.1 Clinocardium nuttallii | reverse complement strand
CGTGTCTATCAGCAACGGCTGTTTAAGGAACGTGTCTGTCAGCAACGGCTGTTCAATGAAGTGTCTTGAATCGGAAAGCAACCGTGCCAATATAGTCATAAAGGTACATATTATTCAACTCTACTCTACCTCAATAAATACTTTTGAATCCACCACTTCAATCAAGAAAGCTGATGTTTAATTCAAATGTGTGTATAGTTTTTTTCTCTTTGAATACTATTATTATATATCCTCGGAAAAGATAATCCAAGATAGAAAGGCGTTGAAATACCGAGATTTTGTTTTGGTAGAAACCACTGAAATACCACAATAGCCACAAATTAGTCAACAGGTAAAACCTGATCATACAAATGTTAACGCTTTGACCACTATAAACTATTTAAGAAAAGACACATAGCTCGCTACCAGCATACCTTATCTTGATTGTTATACATTCACCTATTTCGGATCTGTTTTGGAAAATATTATGTTAAGCACACGGATGTGTTCCCATTCATTAACAAGTATGTCGTTCAGGCCTTATAAAGATGTACATGCCACACCTTTCGCTTTATGAAAGTGAGCCCAACAACGTTTAACTAGACATAGACAGACGATATGTATGCTGTCCCAACATACTTCTGCCAGATTCAATTTGTGACAAATATATTGCAAGCTTTTGATTAGGTTTTTCCAACATAATCGGAATCCGAATTCGATATTGTAATATGGAAATAAATGGGGAGGGGGTCGTCTCAAAAGTCAAGAAACCTGTAGAAAAGCGTAGCAATGCATATGCATAGTTTATTGGGGGTGTTGATTAGATAAATGTCATTTAAAAGTGTAATTCCATTTCCTACTTGCGATTCAGCAATGCTGCACAAATATAAAGTGTTTGAAAAATAGTTGACGTGGATGCCGCCAGATTGAAGATGTCACTCTAAATGCCTTTAGATTCGCTATGGAATGTTCAACACAAACTCGATAATCAGTAATGTGTCTGTTCAATTGTCGACACTTTTGACGCATTGGTGCATCTTTTCTCCTTATCTTTATATATTAATTTATTTGTGTGAGTTTATAGATTTGAACTTTATAACATAAATATTGTATTGTACTTACCTTCCGCTATATCGACAAAAGTACTTCGGAGTATAGAATAATGCACTAGATGGTAAGTCAATCGAGTAAATACCCGTGTATAGCATGTCGGTGGCTTACATGGGCTCCGCACTAATTATGTAGGCGACTGTGTTCGATATAACCCTATATAAACACTACATATTATGTGTTTAGATCATACATATATGTGCAGCATTGGTCTGTCGGAAGACGGAAATGGAGATACACTTTTAATCGTTAAGTTTTATTTTCATATAACACCACTACACTGTACTTCCACTGATATGCACCTGATGTATGTACATATATATGAACTGGGTTCATGACTTTTGAGACGACCCCCACAATTTATATTCATATTACAATATCGAATTCGAATTCGGATTCGGATTTAGTTGGAAAAGCCTATTACTAGTTTTAATATATCATACAATATTGAAATACTGAAATCTGCCCAACCACCTTGTTTTTCGAAACAATTACTTAGTGTATTACGATAACTTACTGTATGGTTTCATATTTTGCTCATCCTGTTTGATGGGTCAATGGTGTATGACGTACTATTGTTAGCAAATGACACGGTACATTCCCTTATATCCGCTTCCTATTCACAAGTATATTATGAATGAAGCACATCTGATATATCATATGTTTGAGTATATTGATATGCATATGTTCGGAATCAATTTGGGTACATGTTTGTAATAAAACTTGACATTCTCCACTGTTGGTTTTACAACAAATAACGCAAAAATTAAATAATTGAAGTAATTGTCCCTTTATATTTCCTGTTTGATCTATATTCAACTTACCAATGTAAACGATATTAAAACTGTTCAAAGAGTATACAAGAACATATGCATCCCATAGGAAACGACTTGTGTGTGTTAAAAAGATGGAACTATCTCCAAAGAAAATCTCTAGCAAACTGTTATCTCCTAGATTAATCGGCAATATACAAAATCTTGAAATGAATTTGAAATGAGGGTTTGTTCAAAAGGACCCATCGCGCCGACTTTGGTTAATTTTATTATTATTATTTTACAATTATTCCCTCATAATTTCAGAGTGTTCTTTTTGAGACTTCAATTGTTCACACAAATCGTGACTCTGTAAAACCAAATCGGAAAACTCTCTTTGCCACAATGTTTTCAACACTGCACATTAACACTTAAAGAAGACACTGTACATTTACAGAACAGAGACAAATACATTTTTTCATCGACTTATTTAAGCTCATAGTCCAATCCAATTATACATATACATACAGCAGAAACGGCAAGCCATTTTAAGCATACATGTACATACATGTACTAGTATAACCACTACATATAGCCTTTAACCTTATACTATTTAATGTGTGTTTTCTCAATGTGTCGACTTGTCCTTGTGTATATATTGTAATTAAATTTAAAGAACACATATAAATTTAAATAAACAAAACAATTAAATACATATTATAGTTTGCGAATTGCACATTAATAACAATATTTAATCATTTCCCTGATCGTTTTTTAATGTTTTTTGGCATCATTTTGTCTTTTCCTTGCTCTTGAAGTCATTGTTGGAAAGTATGTTGAAGGATACCTGCTTGTATCACAATATATTTTCAGTTTTAAATGCTATTGACGTTTGAAAATCACACTATTGATGTATATTGTTTTAATTGTATCCAACTGCTTATTGTCCTGTTGACTCATATCAACACAACTAGAACATATACTTGTACATGGTTTTGTGTTGTGGCTACAGAATTGTTCCGAGATCTGATGTATGTGGTTAACTGGTTTACTTGACACTATTCAAAAGTGATTCACACATAACTGTTTCTCAACTTCCATACAATAATAAGCCAAGGAGACTCCAAGTTTTAAATGCCTTATTGAGTCAAATGAAAAATGGTAATCTGAAAGCGCACACGTTTGACATACTTTTTCAAAATAAAAACAATTACTCAAACAGTAACTTTAAACGACAGTTTTACATATTTAGAGACATATTTTAAGATAAAGCAACTCAACCATAGAACTTCCAAGATAGCCTCTTATCTTTTGACAGAATACCATATTAATGAGATATCTGCTCAGCTCACAAGTGTGTTTCTTTTGTAATATCAGCAGGTAATAGCAGCACACATGGAATATTTGCATCAATTCAACAAGTATATCCTTATTTTATGACAGACAGTCAAACCAAAAATGTACTAATAAAGTAATCCGTTTTACGCGAATTGATTCGCACAGGAAAAAACACAGAAATCAAAACATGAATGTGTTTATAATGGAATAATAATATTATTCCCATTTGTTAATTTTAGATCGCTAAATGTCGGACCTCATTCGTAAAACCTTGACATGGTGTTTGGTTGATATTATTAACAGTTCATCAAACAATGCTAAACTTATTAACACAATGTTAACACATAATATGTAGAACCTTAAAATTAAGGTTTAACTTGCTTGGAGTCATCTGTTAGAAAGACCAGTGTCAACAAATATACCTGCCTGATTGTTTTATTAAAAACTCTCGTGCAAAACATGTGAATAAACCATTTCCAACCTTTTCAATTCGGTACATTTAAAGATAATCATTTCGCACTAGTGTACGAAACGCTTGAAGTATATGCTATGCTATATATAAAACAACATATATTACATACATGACCAGACGAGCTTATATAACTAAACAGAGCAGACAGGAACCATGGGTGTTCTAAATATGCTGCAAAATGTTGAAATGCACCTTTTACAAACTTAACGTTCTGAACACTACAAAGATCCTTTCTACAACATCCGCAATGCTACCATATATACTTGTATCCTTTCCAACAGCGCTTTTAAACACCGGAGAGTGTAGCCGATGAAGCACCGGCTGCATGTAATTAATACAAATGTAGAATTAAAGTTCCGGCAACAACTTTTAACCTTGACACTATAGATCCATTTGACATTTTGCAACATAAAGGTTTATCTTTATAAATAAGGCCAAGTTATCACTTGACTGGACACAAATTAACTACTGTTTACTGTTTGATCGGAGAAATAACACTGCAACATTGAAAATTATGTGAAACCATTGCAACGGCAACCTCATAACCACAGGGACGTGCTCTTCTAAAAATAAATATGACCCTAAGCATAAATATCAACAAGCGTGGCACAGTTTTCGGAGAACGCAACTCAATTTGTTTTTATACGAAAATACGTAATCGAAATACGGAATAAATTAATAAATATTTCTCACTACGCATGTTTATTATTTGTATTCAAAATGGTTCTTTGTTTTCGTTGCGGTAATTGTCAGTGATATTGCAGCGGCGTTACGCATTGCGCCGAAACCGTCACACGCCGTAGTGGGCCGGGTCGGTAAACCGTCACACGCCGGGTCACGCAGTTATTGAACACGTGAGTTGCCGGAAAATACACATGATTCCCACCCCACTACGGACCGTCTCCAAGTTGTGTAATGGCCTATTACTACGTTTATCATCCATACCGTGACTGCCGACGCAATTCATATTGAAAGTCTAATCATTTCGCCCGGCATCTACGGCAATCACGGCCTGTCACATTTGCCGATTTCGTCCCCATACGTTGCCTCACGTCCATTCAGTATTGTCCATTGTGACATTAAACGTGATTGCCACGATCACTGGGAACATATTGTAAACCTATCATAACGCTAACGGGATTGCCGGGTATCTGTTCAAAAAATGTTATTCTACGAAATCATAATGATATGTAAATATCCGTTATAAGGAAAACATTACTCTGCATAGGCAGTCGGCTGTGATCTTTCCTATAATTTTGCATGCATATTGTTGGTCAAGAATCGCATTAACAATAACAACTCCTTAGAAAATAGCCTCGGTAGAAATGTTTTCACCAAACATCGATATGTAGATATTAAGTCAAATGTGTTACCTGATCTGCTAAGACAAAGACAAGAATATATAGAAGCAGATCGGTGATTACGTTATTTTTCTAGAAAGTCAAAAAGTTATACAATTGAATAGTGATGAACTTAAAAACAATATAAACGACTAGGATACTATCAAATGTCGAGATCAGGTTCAACTAAAGAAAGGGAACATTGCAATAAATAAATCAGAGACCGACAGTAATTCGAGTATATATCACTAACGTTAGAAAGCAACTTCAATTATAACTCAATCGCAATATTGCCAGTGCATTTTAATTTCCTAGTGAATCCGACTTATTCGGTGGAATGCTTACTTTTAAAGATCTCTAGATTAATAGACATACATTAATACAGATTAAGTAATGTAAATAAAGTACATCTGTATATTATCCGCAGTTTATCAACGAAAAATAAACGTAGAGTCAGGCAATACAGGCTAAAAGTCGTCCGATACTAAAATTAAACACAAAAAAACAAACATGCCTACCTATTGGAATCGCAACACACAAGTACAAGCTCATCAAATGACGAGAACTAATGCGAAACTTCGTTATCAAATAATGTAAGCCTATAACAAACATCCACGTGATTACCTATATAAGACGTGCTTATCTTTGACACAATGTAAAAACAAATTGAGATTTACTACAGATACAAAACAAATATTGATATGTATTGCGTACTTGTATTTTGTCCCGTTCACTTTGCATTGCAGAAACTGGTCAAGGTTTTTCGATCATTGCAAGTTCGGCAACGTCAACCCATGAACTCGGTCAAATGATGATTTCACTGTACATAGTCAATAACTTATCCGTTTGACGCTGTATCGCTCACCTTATATGTTCTCGACCATCTTTGAATACTAGAGACATTTCGATTTTAAACTCTAACTGCTAGCAACCTTATGTACTCGGTCAAATGATGATTTCACTGTACAGAGTCAATAACTTATCCGTTTGACCCTGTATCGCTCACCTTATATGTTCTTTACTATCTTTAAATACTAGAGTCATTTCGATTTTAAACTCTAACTGCTAGTAACCTTATGTATGTCACAAGGCAAGACAAACACGAAGCCAGTGCGGGGTTCGTACCCGGGCCGGGTTCTCTCGCTTTCATGGCAAGTACTCTATAATTAAAGCAAACCTTGCCGCTCAATCTCCCCAACTGTAACCACGACATGCAACCTGCTTAACTGGCAATTCGACTTTAAATATCGGACTTTCAATACCAACTTTCATGACTTTCACTGCATGCGTTGTAAGAGAGACTTATCAGTGTTGTCACGGTCCCTTATCCTCCATCTGTGTACAAGTCCAGACCGGGACATGTACTAAAGTGAGACGGTTTATAGACTTTAGTTAGACGATGGCTTCTTTTAAACGACTTTAACAAATAGGTTTCAACTATTCCTACTTACCCCTATCACGAATTCGTTTATTATTACTACTACTACTACGACTACTACTACTACTACTACTACTACTACTACTACTATTACTACATCATTTACTTTTACTACTTCTACTACTACTACTACTACTACTACTACTTCTACTACTACTACTACTACTACTACTACTACTATACTACAACTACTAATACTAATGCCTCTACTACGACTACTACTACTACTACTTCTACTACTGCTACCACTTCTACTACTACTACTAATAATACTAATAATAATAATACTGCTGCAACTACTACTATTATTTTACGAATTGTTCAGTAATTGTTATCCTACTACTACTACTGTTACTTCAACTACTACTAATTTACGAAGTATTCAATAGTAGTTTTGAAAGGAAGGAATAAAGCAAACAGAAAACAAAATATATATTTTACGTCTCTTATTTATCCCATGTATCCCTTTTCCACAGGAATCTCTCTATGAGGGAAATCTTAATAATTGAACAGAATGAAAGCATTATGGCAAAAGGAGAAATTGATCATAATTATCGAGTTCTCCTTCTTCCACAATGTTTGTGAATATGGTATACTGCAGAGGTGTCATACAGCGTCAGTATATTGGACAGATGGAATCAAGTACATCCATATAAGGTCGACATGTATCCTTCGCCGTTAAAAAGTAAATCTCAAAACTGTTTAATATATGACAAAGACACTTTCTTAAAGCAAATACTTACTTGTACTTAAAAGCCATTTCCCTCATATAAACTCTTTCTGACGTTTCTGCAGCAGACGGCTTTTTAAAAACATAACTACAAATGAAAAAATTGCTCAACACGAGCAATTTCTCCTTATGTCACCATGTGTTCAACTCTCAATTATTGTACTTTTATCTAATGAAATATTACATTTTGTTTCGGGTAGGATTTTAAAGTTGTCTGCTGCAGAGTTTTGTTTGTGGGAAATGGTAAATATCAGTATTGGCCCTCTTATATATAACAGCCAAGTACCATTACACGTTTTCAGTTTCTACTTAAACTGCATTAAAGCCATTTCCCCCATACATATTTGCGTTGACACTTCTTAAGCAGACCACGTTTTGAATCATTATGTCAAGATGTTGTTAAATTTAGTTTCAAGTTAATAGTAACTGAAAAATATGTATTATTGTACTTCAATTTATTTACATGTATTAGGAACACGTCTTGGCCGAGTACTTACAGGTTACAGGTTCAATCCCACGTCCATCGGTTATACTGTATTGCCCTTTGACAAGTCTCCTTTCCTAGCTTTGGATCATGCACAGAAGAACATATATATATATATCATATGTCAATACACAAAACAAGTCTTCAATCTGTTTATTTATTATCACTTTTAATAAACAAGTTAACTAAGCTGAATATGACGTTCGCCAAGGCTCGCGGAATACGATCTTAGTAAACTCGTTTAATAAAAGTGATAATTAATAAACACTTATGAAATATCTTGTTTTTCCTTCAACCTTTAGTGTAGGTACTCAGCTGAAATTGTACCTTTTTAGTACCAACGTCTAAATTATCAGGTATAGCCTGCAAGTTTAGTTTCAAAAGTAGCATAGATATTTGCAAGAAAAACCGCATTTGAAATGAGATTTTGATTTATTGATAAGTTTTACGACGTCAATATCGGTTATCGATAAGGATATCGGTTCAGCAACAAACAGTTGGGCAGTAAAATATATGAGCGGCTTGACATGCACAAGGTATATATTTAAAATCTTATAAGTAACATGTAACTGTATATAAACAAGTTTTATAGATAAGCCGCGTCTAGTAAAATTAGATATTGTTTACATCACTTATTTGAAACCATGTTTTCGTATTTTGGGGTTTAGCTGAAAGCATGCGCATTCCCTATCAGACATTGGTGTTCACCGTTTGCTGGTGTATTAGGACCGAATTACACCTGCACAAGTCAATGCATATTCTTTGTTTTAAAGAAAGTGAAATAAGGTATTCATCAATTCTTCTAATTTTGACTGTTTCCGTCACATGCCTACTATGATGGGTAGTCATCACGCGTAAACAACATGTGGCAGTTAAATACAATGTTCAAGATAACATAAATATAACAAGTAATAATACAAATATATTACCTGAATGTACATATAATTAAAACATCAACATCTGCTCGCGCATGTATACTACCTAAGATGGTCAGTTTAAAAAGATTATACATGTATTTTGGAAATGTCACTTGCTTGTTGTGAAAGAAAAAATAGTAAGTATGCAATGTCAGAACAAAATATTTCCTATAACTCTTCCCAACTTGCAGACGGATTCTGACACATCTGCAGAAAAGGACTTTTGAAGATAGTGTAGCAAAGAGGATCAACTGTTTTCAAAGTCGGCTACCGAAGATTTGCTCGAAAACCGAGAAGAATTAAAGTCGAACCAGGGAAATCTGAGCTGCCACCAAAAGTCACAACATGGGACAAATCAGTCCGTGCATTTGAAAAAGTACAGTTTTTAATTTCTGAAATGTAAACTCAACATGTGTTCAATCCCCTGTCTGGTAATACCAAATGCATTAAACATGGTAGTACTTGATATCCTCATACGCGACCAGGGTAGGCATAACGCCTTATTGATGGGTATACATATATGGACTAAACAATACCGGACTATATACTAACAATTACATAGGAAACGCCGTTATATAATTGGAAACAAAGACGTTTAAAGCGGCGTAAATCACACCGTATAATAATCTGATTTTAATTAACTGTTATCAATACATCAATTTCGACAATATAATTGGTGTTAACAAAAAACATTATTCTCTGTACAAACTGAACCAGTGTCCTGCCTTACGCTATCAATAATGTAGCTCGGTACATCTTGTCTGGTCATATATTTTCGATGATGGCTTCGATAAATATTGCAAAGGTTATAAAAGAAAGGGCATATATAAATGTGTATACAGGCGATACCTCAATCCATTGGTAACATCTTCCGTATTACGTATTCAGCCGGGAGAAGCATTTACTTTGAATTTGAAGTTTGATCTCCCCCCCCCCTTTTCAACTCTTCCCTGCAAATAACATGTCTGCAGCGGACAACTGTGGACATATATTCACACAATAGGTTATTAAGAAATTATGATGATCAAATATAGTTCTGCCAATTAAAGGCAATTACACATTTTATAACACTGTGATTCAATGTACATCCATCTACAGAGGCATCAAACTGCGTCTAAAAGGGTTAAGGTTCCACGAGACCTAAACGGATAAGTTGCGAGAGAACAATATGCTTTGAAGGACAATTCTGGATATAAATCCAACACAACAACACCTATCGTAATGTCGTGGATTCGATATCAGGTCGGATCATGGACGCCCTACCACTACACCAACAAGGCACTCCCGAAACACTTATATGAAATTCAACGCCAGATTTATAATAGTTTTGCATTGCTGTTTTTAAAGGAGTGTGCTTCATAATTGTTGTTTAGTGATGATCGTTTAGCCAAAAAAAGACAATCGCATCGTAGTCTGGATTGTATTTTAAATTGAAATAGGTATAGTGTACAATATGTGTTATAGGGTTAACTGTAAATTATCATGCCGACAAGATAAACCTCGCCTAGCGAAAAGGGTTATTCTATACATCCTTCAGTTGGAAACCAATGCATGCACTGTACATATATGAAAATGATGGTTTAGCTGGGATTTCGCTACTATGAAGGACCTGTGTGTTTATCGTTTGCTGTTGCAGTATGATCGTTTTCCTACTGAAAAACTCGAGCACTCGTTGAAGAAGACGGAGACAGATTCAATGTAAATGCAGATATTCTTTTTTCAAACTGCCTAATCATATGCCGAAGTGGATCAGTCACGTTACAGTTATAAATCTGTATGACACTCAAGAGTAAGAAAATAAACATGCATGATGGGTCACAGTGGCCCAAGATTTACTTGAGCCACATTTTTTTGGACAGCATCCACCTGTTCGTTTCAAGTAAATACATGAATATATATTTATATATCAGTTCTCTGATTTTTAGGGTCATATGCTGCAGGCATCAGAAGGTGCATGTGTCTATAGGTGGGAAAGGGTCATATGTTGTAGAGGCATCAGAAGGGGCATGTGTCTATATGTGGGAAAGGGTGTAGAAGTGTCAGAGGGTGCATGTGTGTTTATGTGGGAAAGGGTCACTGCTGTAGAAGGGTCAGAAGATGCATGTGTCTATATGTAGGAAAGGGGCATCTGCTGTAGAGGCATCATAGGGTGCTTGTGTCTATATGTGGGAAAGGGTCATCTGCTGCAGAGGGGTCAGAAGGTGCATGGGCCTATATGTTGGAAAGGGTCATCTAATGTAGAGGGGTCAGACGGTGCATGTATCTATATGTACAAGTTGGGAAGGGTCATATTCTACATTAAAAATAAACATTTTACTAAAAGAAAATGTCTTTGTTGTTTTGGTTTAGTACGCGTACAACATTCAATATAGTGTTATTATACCGCAGTTCTATTAATAGGATTCTTGTCATCTGACTTTCCATTTTGCTTACTCAGTCATTATCGGAGAAAAATTTAAAACACGTTTTTAAATTAGTATTTTCGTTTTATTTAGTCAGACAATGGACACATAACAAGTTATTTAGATATATTATTTAATAAGCTATCGATTGGAATGTTTCTTTAATCATGCGGTTGTAAAATAAGGTTAGAAATCGGCCATTAAAAGTGTGCACGAAATCAATGCAAACATGTTGTTTCAATGTAATATTGCTACAATTAACTCCAATACATAATCCTGACTCTGAATATATATCAACAGGTTTCTTTAACCATTTGCATAAATCGCTGACCTTTTAATTTCCTAATGCTACATTTTACACGCGACAAACAGTTTGAGGGCTCCATGAAAGACGGCTGTAACTACGACTTGTTCAGTATGAAGTTACAACCGTTTACATACAAACATCAAGTTCGTTGTAACTTGTGTACACACACACAGCCACTATTGATTTTTTAAACTGACTCGCTTTGAATGTAGGATTTTTTATAGCTTTACAGGTAGATAATTATTCCCTGTAGGGAATCTTTTGATAATTGTTTTAGCGATCGGAAAACGGGCAAAAATGGGACTTGAGCTATTTCCAGTTTCTTCTGAGCCACTTTGAGCCATTGGCTCAAATAGCGAACGACAGCGTGAGCATCTAAACATGTATACAAGCAACCGTCTTTTATTGTCGCATAACATGACCAGTTTAAGGAAGAGAACACATATATACCAGTATACACTAGATAGGTCACTTGCTCATTTTGGAACATAAATACAAACTATTCAATGTCACGACAATATGATCTTTTGTTTACATTTTCCAACTTGAATATTGATTATGAAGCATCTGCAGAAGACAACGATATATTGGAAGACAGTGTGGCTAAAAGGAAAGAGAAACTGCTCAATACAAGCAATTTTCAATACTGCCTCAATGTTTTCAATTCTATTCAATACTGACGTTCATGCTAAGACAATTATTCGTCATCAGGTTAAATTTAACTACCATAAAAAAGAAGAAAAAGAATGAACATTGAAGACCAAAACTTGTATTATCTCGGTACATCTTAACCTGCACGTACATATTCGACGAGGGTTTATCGACACAAATACAAATTCGATTAATATTCGATAATGCCCATACACGTCGCAGGAAAGAAACCCGACACGTTAAACTATCGGTAATTTAGCATTCTTCCTTGTATACATTGACATTGATACCTAGAAAACATGTCAAAACAATTAAATATGCGATATAAATAGAAG
>JAUELF010263606.1:0-11206 GCA_031471495.1 Clinocardium nuttallii | reverse complement strand
CCAAAGTTCTCAATGGAATTAAAATCTTTGAACAAATTTGAAAGAGGACCACCAAAGGAACATTCCTGTGATGTTTTATGGAAATTGTTCCTACGGTTTAGGAGGAGATGATGCTTAAAGCTAAAAGTTAACGACGGACGACGGACCTTGAGCCTCCGGCTCCAGGGGGCCGTTTTATCAACGGTCCTAAGGCCGGTCCTAGTTAGGACCGGTCCTAACACCGAAGTTAGGACCGTAGACCGTTTTATCAAGATGGTCCTAACTAAGACGTCCTAAATATTGGCCCGATTCGGTCCTAACTTTAGGACTGGTCAGGGGCGGTGTTAAGTCAGCGTTTCGGTCGTAAATATGGCGGATTTGGAAGCCGCAAATATTCGTTTCGGAGCAAGACAGCCCCGTATCTTCCGTGTTCGCGCGGACTTGGAACATCTGAGGGAAGAAGATATCATATCTCGGTACAGACTAAACAGGGCTGCCATTCATAATCTGGTTAATCTGTTGCGAGGAGATTTAGAAAGGGAAACAAATCGATCGAATTCGATCCCCGTTTTAACACAGGTAACATTTGCAGAAAAGTTATAAATCCTTTATAAATCACGAAAATAACACGCGTACACGATCCACATAGAGTGGATAGAGACATTCAAAGGGTCAAGGACAATAAAAGACCCCCCCTAAACCATGTTTACATCCGGTTTGTTCCAAACATCCGGGATTTGCATTTTGAAAACATCGAACATCATTTTATGTTCTAATTTTGGAAATTGTGTTGAAAGCTTTGCGGTAGATTGAGGTTTTACTATTTGTTCAGTATTTTCCCTTTCTACTGTACTGTAATGCTTTCAAAATGTGGCTATTTGTATCAAATGTCATCTAAAAGTAAAGGGTGAAACCATCCCACAACGCTAAATACAGTTATGTACCAAATCATGTTTGTTGACAGAATCGGAGGATTTTTTCAACGTTTTGAATTGATGTTACTTGTATGCATTATTACATAGCATGTTATGTTTTATATTATCGAGGTATGTGGACCTACTTCACTGTTGACTCTAGAAGAAAATGGTTCACCGAAGAAAATACCCCACCCACTTATGTAAACAATTCTGCTTCAAGCCTTGTGCTAGCTGATGACAGATGATGTTAAATTTCTTGACGTTTATTATTTTTAGGTTGAATAACGCTCCTTGAGTTGATGTTCACTGGAATTTGAATACCCTCATTTGATGTCCTGACTAAGTAATAAATAGATCTACATGAACATTTGTATCTTTTGCAGGTTTTGGTGGGCTTAAGATTCTTGGCAAAAGGGGACTTTTTGTCAGAGACATCTGATATTCATGGTATTAGTCGGTAAGTACTGTCAGTATTAAATGTAATAAATGTTTCAAACATTTGACTTATAAATATTTAATGTAGATCCTAGTTCAAAATGATGTACTAGTGTGTTTTTATGTTTTTAAAATGATACACAGTGAATTTTAGTAAATAATTGATAAGACATTTCCTGGAGGATTTTTTTATTAATCATAGAGAATGCTTTATTCATTATGATATACTACTATAGGTAGGAGAAGACTTCAGCATTATCACCCTTTTATCTGGAGTGAATTTGAACTAGCTCACTAACTAAGTCTATTATTTGAGAAGGGATAACACATTTGTGTTTAAAGTTGTTATTTCTTTCAATACTTATAGGTTCACAAAGCTGATAAACTCAAGAACAAAAGCATTTCGCTAGTTACACCTTGATATTTACAAAGTTGTCTGTAGTCGATTAATTCTCTTTTTAGCTCGACTATTCGAAGAATATTAGAGCTATACTACTCAAGTTAAGGCCCTATTTGTAATTTGAAAGTCTGGTTGAAATTGTGCATGCAACTATTAATCAAGAGTCGATATCCTAGTATTAACTTGATGCATTGCTTTGAAAATTTATACAAACTTGCCCAACTTTTACATGTACATGTATGATGATTTTCAAGTTAAATAATTATATCTTGCATTTTATGAAAGTTATAATTATTTTTGGACTTCACACCTATGTAAACAATTAAAAAGGATAATTGTATCCAGCTTTAAAAGGAAATTATGGCCCTTTGTGGACTCAATATGTCAGTAACATAGAAAGTGATAGAATAATCAAGCGCGCTGCCCTCCTACAGCTCTTGTTTTTAATTGTGATTTATACTAATTAAATAGTTTTCATTTCAGTTCAAGTGCATGTAACATAATTGAACGTTTTGCTGATGCTGTTAATACACGATTAACTAATATTAGGTAAGTAAAGTCTGTCACAGTTTAACCCTTTCCCACATATAGATGCTTTCTGACTTTTTGAAAATATATTACTGTATATTTTACTCTTTTCAATATTTAAACATAAGAGATTTCCCCCAGATTATTTCAAGCACGCCTGCTGCAGATTTGTTGTACATGTGTGTTGGAAAGGGTTAAGGACTTATAAGATATGTCTATTCAAAAATCTGAATATCATGAAAACGTACAGATACTGAAATAGGGTTTTTATTACAAGATTGATCAACCTTCGACTGTTATACATTCTAACCCGGTAATAAAAGGTTTCACATACTGTAAATGTTGTAAGAATACTATTTGGTCTACTTGTGATAATAGTCAACTATTAAATTAATTTCAGACAGGAATGGATCTTTAAACTCTTAAAGACATTTATCTTCTAGCTTCAGTTATTTTACAATGTCTTACTACATTTGCTTTCACATTGATTACATTTCAGATTTCCAGCTGAGAGGGAGATTCCTCATATAAAACATCAGTTTTATAGGAAATGTCGAATTCCAAATTGTGTGGGGGCCATAGACGGAACACTGATTCCAATTCAGGCGCCAATTGACCATGAAGAGATTTACGTTTGCCGTAAACAAATTTCATGCAATCAACGCTCAAGGTGTCGTTGATGACAAAGGAAGGTACGATTATCATTTATCGAACAATTTTCATGAATATTTATATATTATACTTTGGAATGAGAAAATTCATAGGCTGAAATAACGAAAAAGCAAGGTTTATTTTTTATTGAACATTATACAGATTAAATTCCGTATGAAAATTAACTTTCAAAGTGATTAAACAAGAGGTAAGGACTCTTTTAAAATCACCCTAAATTTGGCTTCGTTGCATTGATAAGTTTTTAAAGTTGCAGCATTTTTTATTGTTTTAGATTCATAGATGCTGTTGTAAAGTGGCCGGGATCAACTCATGATGCCTCTATTTTTGAAAATTGTGGATTGAAGGTAAAGTTTACATTAATTTTCATGATTTTTACTTTCTTCAACAGACAAGATTATATTAGTCTGTTTCAGTAATAATTATGGTCCTTTTTCAAAAGTACGTTGAATATGTTAATTTTGTTCAAACCATCCCCACATTACAATTTAGGAAGAGTTTACCTGTTACCCTTTACCAAATCAGACAATTTTGAAAGTATTGAAACTTGCTGAATAATTGTAATCCTGTCTATCAAATAACATTTACCTTGTTAGAACAAAGATATTTTTGCAATTCTTTGAATATTTTGTTCCAGGAATACTTAAGCAACCAAAATGTGGGCCATTTGCTAGGGGATTCAGGATATGGTTTAAAAAAGTATCTATTGACACCAGTCCTGAATCCCAGAACAGATTCGGAGAGGGTTTACAACAACGCCCAATCGAGAGGCAGAATGGTTGTGGAGAGGGCTTTTGGTATTTTAAAATCCCGATTCAGGTAACATAAAAATCATTCAAACCTAGTTCAAATAAAATTTGAAAAACACTTAAAGTCAATTTCCCTTTCCATTATGTCTCCCTGTATATACAGGGGAGATATATTGTTTTTGTCTTTGATGTCTGTCTGTCTGTCCCAAATCATGTCCGCTCCATATCTTCAAGACGGCTTGAATGAAACTTGGGTCACATGTTCACCTCATCAAGGCGATGTGCAGAACCCATGGCTCGACCATACCGGTTCATGGTCAAGGTCACGCTTGAAGGTGAAAAACATGGTCGCCAGGGGCGGGGCTATTTTGCTTTATAAGGCTATAGTGAAAACTTAAAAAATCTTCTCCTGAAAATGTCAGGCCGATTTTCAAATAATTTTGTAGAAACATTCCTATAGGGTGACCTTCTATCAGATTCCTTCAAGCAAACTTGATTTGGCGGAAACTATGGCCGCCAGGGGCGGGGCTTACATGGCTAAAGTGAAGTAAAAAAATCAGGTGAGCGATCCAGGGCCATCATGGCCCTCTTGTTTACAAAAACAATCTAGTTGTTTTTGGATTGTTTGGGGTTTTCTTTGGTTTTGTTGGTTGGTTGGAAGCCATATTTTGAAGCAATGTTTTGTCCAGCCTATTTCTTACAAACATCCGGATGGAATTCAATAAAATATAACATGAATCTTCTTTACCTAGAGTAGATGTGCATATCATGAAGGTCATAAAGGTCTTACAATTGCTTGTTAATGAATTAAACTTGGGCATAATACCATGGTAGACTGCAAATTGCAAAATTTACCAGGATGCCTTAATATCCGCTTCAAACAAATCAAATTCTCTTCTTTTACCATTCTGGCAATAATAAAAACTTACAAACCCAATACAGACTACATAATGATCTACCGAAACACTATTTGGATCATTTCCAAGTTGTGCAATGTCAGTTTAATTTGCCAAAAAACATAGAAAACAAAACACAATGTCATTTGCATAAAAGGGCAGTGGAGTGATACAGTATCATTAGGTTTCAACATTCCAATTCAAAGTGTATCATTGAGTCATATTTTGAACTTTGTTTAAATTATGGCTAAACCCTTTAATTCACATAGACGACATGTGACACCTGCCATGGAACATGACCTTAAATCCAATTGTATTTTTTAGATGTCTACACAAGACTGGTGGATGCCTCCCTTTGAGACCTGGTAAATGCTGTAAAGTTATTACAGCCTGCATGCGCCTCCACAACTTGTGTTTGGAACAAAACATCCCCTTACCAGATCCACCTATTGAACAAGAGGAAGATCTTCATGTTAATTTTCAACTCAATGAAGATGGGGCTGTTGGCTATAGAAACAGCATTATTCGACTATTTGAAAACTGATGGCTGACCATCAGTTTTCACATAGTTGAAAAATGTTGTTTCTAACCAATGTAAACAATCAACATGGCTTGATACTGCAATACCAAAGGAGAATCTAAAAACAAACATCCTTATGAAGTTAAAATATTATTATTTCTTTCAGGTTTCTATTTTTCATCACATAAATATTACATACTCTATATACACAACAACTGTTTATCTTTAATATCATTTTCTGTTTTCACCTGAAAATATAAAGCCATTGTAAAAGTGAGCTCTTAAATCTTATGACATACAACTTATTTAAAGAATATGGATTTGAAAACATCTACACAAAAATGCAAATGGGAAATAGGGAAAACACTAAGAAATTGTGTACCATATCTGAAACCTTTCAAACAAACAACAAATCAGCAGAAAAGACAATCTCTGGAAAAATTATGGAAACTCTCTATGAGGAATATTTTAATTCTTTAAAATGGTTGAATTCATTGTGTCAAAATGAGATATAGCACATTTTTTAAAGTCTCCTGCTAAAAGGGCGCCTGTATATGATAAATGTTTGAGGTAAAATGTAGAATCAAAAATTACTTTTTTATATTATTTTCCATAGGCTACATCAATACTTAAACTGTATCAATATAATTGGTGATGAAGTTTTATTTTAGAGAACACTTACTGCTCTGTGATCAGGTTAAAAATATCTTCTAAAGAGCTACTCTCTTTATGTCGAAGCTTTTCGGTGGCTACCCTGAAAAATTCCTCTTGGGAAGCCATCAACCTCATTCGCTGATCACTCTCAATTATCTTCTTTTTATTTAAGGCGATGTTCGTTATGTAAAACTCGCATTGATATTCTTCAAGGGTTCTGTTGAAAGGAGATAAATATACAGAGATAGATATCCTATTATGCCACAAAGATTAGTAATAAAATAAATGAGATAAAATTCAAATTGATTTATAATGTGTTTATGTTTCATACATGTCTGCTGAACTTTTGATAACCTGATGATGTATTTACTCAAGTTAAATTATTTTGATCATTTTTGGTATAGTGTCTATCCGTTGTGTGTCATCTTCCATCAACAATGGACTTATAAAAACTACTGGCAACATTTTGCATCCAATCTTCATGAATGTTTCTCAGAACATACATATATACATCTCCATCAAAGCATGACCAAGTTCAAAACTTAGTGTATGTGATTACTACAAGCCATATTGATTGTTTAAAGAAAGCATTTATTGTGGTTGGCATTATGTATCACATTGCAGTTCTCTGGTGAGTTAGATAACAAATCTACTGAGCTTAAATAATAAATTATCATTTACCTTTTCATCTTTTTCGGCTTTATAGGATCAACTGTTCCTCCTTTTGCAATGATAAACTGCAAATACATTCACTCAATGTATACAAATTATAATTGTATATATGACAAGAAACAGTTTAGGCAATAAAACTATGTTAATGTTTTTTTCTATTTTGTTTTTGGATGCATTTCCATAAATTTTACCATAAATATTAACAGTCTGAAAAGACTTGCAAAATGCACATAATCAAATAGAGATGAAAACGTGGTAACAAAAGGAGAAATTGTTCATTTTTATAAATTTCTTTTTTTATTGACATGTTTTCAAACCTATTATATTTCAAAAGGTCGTTCTGCTATATAGGCATCAAAAAGGAACTATAAATTGTGAACATGTAGATGCGACTCATAAGATAGGGTTAATATATATAATGATTAAGTATGTATTTTATTTTAAATTATGCA
Organism: Clinocardium nuttallii; assembly: GCA_031471495.1. NCBI lineage: Eukaryota > Metazoa > Mollusca > Bivalvia > Cardiida > Cardiidae > Clinocardium > Clinocardium nuttallii. Next base: position 4,335 of record JAUELF010263606.1, on the reverse strand, counting down.
TACATAAAAACTGAAGATTTGCTTCTTTTGAGCAATTTCTCCTTTGGCCACAATATGGTCAAAAGTCCTCTGTTAATTCTGAGGTGTTTGAAAGTGTCCATATATATAGATATGTGGCAAAGGGTTAATTGCATCATTGAAATATTGATAATATGATATAAAACATTAAAAAGTGATGATGAGAAACATTTAAGAAGGAACAGTAGTTGTATTAAACAGTTGTATACATTGTTGAATGTGGAAAAGTTACTCATAAGGGGCAAATTATCTAATTTTAAAGAGAAAAAGATTTTGTTAAACTGAAGTTACCTCTGGCTCAGCAATCACTACTATTTCATCTACTATTTCATCTTCATTTTCTTCTTCTATTGTGAGTGTTTCTTCTGAGATAAAAACAAAACAACATATAATGAAAATTAAATATTGTGTTGAGGCACAAATTTTATTCAAGTGTTTTGTTTATTATATAATAGGATTGAACAATTACTAATTGTTATTTCCCAAATGATTATCTCTCTCCCACTCACTTTTACTCTCTCTTTCTTTCTCTCTCTCTCTCTCTCTATCACTCACTATCGATTTCTCTCTCTATGTTCTCTCTTTCATAGTTTTTCATACCATGTCAGTTTAAATTGTAATTATATGACCCTTGATATAACACTCATGTACCTGTCGGTTTGATTTATAAAGTTTATTGTAAACAGTATGTTATGTTGTGTAATAATAATTATGAGGTAAATCTTCTATTCTCATAAATTTCTATTGTACATTTCCCCATTTGCAAGACAATAGATTGAAATTATTGTATTTTTCCTCACCTTTAATATTAGTGTATGTGTAATTCTTAAAAGTGTTGAAGACATGGAAAAATAAGAAGTGTTTTACACACATAAACAAACTATTTCACTAGAACAATTGATAAAGCATGCACTGTTAGAGACATGATAATATATTGTATGCATCTGTCAACCCTATGCTTATTTTAAATAATTTGTTAAATATATTAAGAACAAACAAACCTCTGGTTGCCCTGTTTAGAAAAACATCCTCCCCATCTTGCAATCCCTCCACAGACACTGTTGGAATGACAGATATTATCTGAAAAATAAAAATGCTCTGATAAACATGGCAAAGCATTGGTATCAACACATCATTGGCTGTTAGTTCAACTATGCATGAGATTGCATGTTTTGATTGTTTGCCATCTTGCTTGAACCTTTTGTTTATCATATGACACAGAGGCCTTGGAGAGTAATTATGATTTTATTACACTATAGCTCACCTATTAACTGCTGTAGTCAGTGGCTTCGAAAGAATGTTGTGTAAGTACTGGTGTGGGAAAGCCAGGAAAACATGGGTAGGTGCACTGACCGCTGTGATATGAACAAAGCTGTTGAAAGCCGCGTTAAACTCCAAACAAACAAACAAACCGTATTAAATATTGCCCTTTGTTACTTATTCTTGTCTTGAAAATAAATTGAAATCTGCTCTATGTAATCTAATAAAACTTCATACAATGGTAAAGCAAAATGTGAGAAAATGCAGTATGCATAAGCCATAACTATTTTAGCTCATTACAGAGTAAATGCCTTTTCTTACTTTTTTCATGTCTGTCAAAGAACTTGCAAACTACTGGATGGAATTTAATAAAACTTCATTCAACCGTAAAGCACCATGAGAGGGAGTGTATTTTGCAAGAACCACACCTCTATTTGAGCTAATAACAAAGTTATTGCCCTTGTTACTTTCTATCAGGGCAGCATTCAGGGATATTAATCACATTCATTGATAGCTCTTAGTTTTATTTTTTCTTCTTCAAATCTTGGAATTGCCCGAATACTATTAGGTATATTATTGTAGATATTCTTGTATCATTTTCGGACAGCCTGATTTAATTCCTTTTATTTGAATGTTTAATAATTGTGTGTGATGTCTTTGCTTTACTTCTAGTGTCATTGGAACAAGTTCATTAAGGAGAGCTGCACAGTTACAGAGGAGGTTCCCAACATTCACATTTGAAAATATTGTATCCTTTATCAATTCACTTGATTCACAATGTCACAGTGATAAGTTTTTACATTATAGACCTTATGCCAATTCCCTGTTATACCCCTATCCTTCTTATGTTACTATATTTATACTTTATATATAAGGGCTAGAAAAGGGATACAAATTTAAACCAGCCCCTTCGTTATGAACTCTCTAGAGATTAGTCATATGTTTTACTGGATAAACATGAATTTATGTCAGAATATGTGTCTGTATAACGTCTTTATTATGCATTAAAGTTGGTCAAATGGGGTAAACAACTAGGATCTTTAAAAACTTTGTAAACAATCTAGAGGCAAGTTTTTATTCATGAAATTGTTATGAATGTTGCTTCATTCTTAGCTTAAGGTGAGCTATTGTGATCACATTTTGTCTGTTGTCAGTCATCAGCATTTGCCTTGTTAACACTTGTTACTTGGCAACATTTTGCAACCAATTGTTATGGAAATTTATCAGAACACGCATCTCAATCAAACCCTGGTCAAGTTCGAAAACGGATCTCGACACAAGGTCAAATTGAAGGACAATATTGTTAACCCTCTAGATTCTGCATTTTTAATTTTAGCATGTTGATACTTTGTCAGAATAGTTGACTTGATTATATCTACTACTAATTCAAATATAGTTCATGTCGGGTCAAAAACTAGGTCATAAGGCCAAATCTGAGAAAAATCTTGTTGAACACCCTAAAGACAGCTTGGTATGCTTCAACAACTTGTAACTTTGTCAGAATGTGTGTATTGATAACATCTTGGCGAGTATAAATAATGTCACGTCAAAACCTGTAACTAGGCCAAATTGAAGGAAAATCACAACTACACATTTGAAGCTGGATTTTTAATTGAGGTTGTGGACGAAAAATTGTTAACCTTTATCCACTTAAAACAAATCTGTAGCAGACGACTTTGAAGTGACAAAACCTGAAAAATCTCCATAAATGATAGCTTAAATGTTATCATGAGCAATTTCTCCTTTGGCCACAATGTTTTAAAAAGTCATCTGTTGTTATTGCGCCAAAATGCATCTGCAGACTGGAAAGGGTTAACACCTTAGAGACCGCATTCTTTGCTTCAGCAGCTTTAAACTTTGTCAACCAAGTTCAAGTATGGGGGACTAGGGTTCAATACTTTATCCCTTTCCCTCATACAACAATTCTGCAGCAGACGACATTGAACATATTTTGTCAAAAATTGGAAAATCTCTAGTATTGAATAGATAACCTATGACTAAAAGTGGAAATAATTGTGGCAAACGGAGAAATTGCAAGTTTTGTGCAATTTCTTCTTTTGTCACTTTGTTTTCAAAAAAGCTGTCTGCCGCAGATGAGTCTGACAGAAAGCGTCTTTATGAGGGAAAGAGTAATGATAGAATTGTAATAAACCTTAACCTGAATACAGAGAGGTAATCTGAACACAAGATTGAAGAAGTTAGACGATGACAACAAATATGACGCCATTATTCTAGCTGAAGCTGGATTAGTAAGGATGGCCTGGAAGGACAGAATTTCTCAGGTATTTCTCGTTTAATTTAACTGTTATCAGTTTTGTCTGATATGAAAAAGAATGTTAAAGGTGCTGAACTCTAGATTATAGATATTATAGTAAAAATTTAAAAACTATTTAATAATGGATAATTTAAGAGTAATCATTTTACGTGCCAGTTCAATAAACATCTAAATAAAAACAAATTATGCTTCACTTTTACTGGTTAGACAGTAGGCCAAATTTTGTACATTTTCATTGACATTCAATTGACTGTCTTTCAATATTTACTGCTCAAATAGTTTTGAACTATTTATTACATAGTATGTTGTCACTATTAGCAATATTGCCGGATGTTTCAACATATCAAATTTTTATCTCCATCTGGAGTTCAGCACCTTTAAGTCTTAAAAATTGAAATTGAAAGTACAATTAATGTAAAGAACATTGGAGTTGACCTATTTTCACAATATGTAGCTGTGCACTTGGTGTATGATTTTCACATCCAATCAGTTAAACCAGAGTTAATGCCCCTGATATGACAACTGACATAGACATTTCGTAATGCATATACCTCCTGAAGTGTTTGACCTACAAGCGTAAATTTAACTGGATGTTTATCACTGTGTCTTATTCTGCACCTCTAGAATGATTTTGGCATCTGCTTAGGGATACCAGAGTTCTGTGCCTTACATCATGCCCACCTGCAGGCACATTTGAAGCAGAGGGCTTTTGAAAATGTAGTTGCAAAAGGAGAAATTGCTAAAATGATCCATTCTCTTTTTGTCAGCTTCATATGCATGTT
>JAUELF010263595.1:0-11207 GCA_031471495.1 Clinocardium nuttallii | reverse complement strand
GATGCTTGCGATTGACTACGAGTTGGCGATCCGTAAGGACTCGTAAGAAAATCCGTGTATGTGAAGGGGGTATTATATAAAGTTCGATATACTATTTATAATGACTTCCATCTAATGTCTTTCTGACTTGGCATCATTTAAAGTGGTATCTGCATTCATCTGGTTGGGCTACACTTCTAGTGTTTTAGATAAAATTGCTTTAAGAAGACTTTAGGACATGTACACACAATGTGAATGCTCTTGTGAAATTGTTTGGACGTGTATGTTCGTCTGAGTCTTCATTGTTCGCACTGGCAACTAGAATCCAAGTTCAAATAAATAAGCAATATTCTAAATCTTAAGAAAAGAATGAAAATTAAACAAACGTGTAAGGCTCTAAAAGCTCATAATTATTTATCCGAAAATAGTTCTCGACTCGACAGTCTTATCATACATGAGCCGTTCCATGAGAAAACCAACATTATGGACTCTGCCTAATGTATCGACCCAGCTCAGTCTGCGCAGTCAGCGAAGGCTAATCCGGGCCGAAACATTCTGTCACAGGGGGATAGAGGTATAGAGTAATGATTCCTAAAACAGAATATCCACATGAGGCGAAATGTGTCTGTCCGGGGTAGCCTGCACGGCATGCATAGGCTAATCCGGGTTGGTTTTCTCGTGAAACTGCTCATGTTATTAATACCAACGGTAACAAAGTAAACTGAAGTCAATGCATGTCCTTAACAGTTAAACTTAGAGTACTAATTGTAAAATAACAACATGCCTGACTATTTCATGTATTTGACGTCAACCTTAACGGAGAGATAAAACAAAATGATTTAATCTATCTATAGTTACCGTTCTTGGAAATTACCCCTTTCTTCCTACAGATACATAACGTATTCTATGCTCTGGGCAAGGATGCCGCCACGTACAGGACTGCGAAATGTAAAACCTTAGTTGGTAGATGTAGATAGTGGTTTTGAGAAAGAAAACTTTACTTTTGCATTGCAAAAACGAAATGATTTTCTTCTTTCACCGAATCATTTACAAATGCATACGTCAGGATATATTTTAAAGAAAGTTAGTTCGCGGAGTTAAAAGCTTTAAAAGAAACAACACCGGTCAAAGGGTTAAAAGCACATTGAAATAAATCTAAAAAAGACTACTTTCCATTCAATACAAAACGTTCCATGACATACAGCCATTGGAGTTTTATCAGATAACACCACGCCGTATTTGGCATTGGGGATCAACCTGTTTCAATGTGTACCCCAATACAGTGGGCCCCGTCCAGCAAAAACGGGTTCAAGCCATATACTAATGTAGCAAAAACCAAGGCAATGCTCTGTATCCACACAATTTAACTAGAGTTTTTAGCCCACACTGTATTGCTGTCGTACCCTCTATTGCTTTTTCAGTGCGTTAAAAACTGTAAACTGTTAAAGAATGTTGCTCAAATAGTTTTATAAGCATGTGCAAAAAATAAATAACACAACAGAGGTACCATTTAGCCTGCTTGTCCGTCGTGACCCCATCTGGCTGTTGTAAAACGATGGTTTAATGCATACCAGGTGTAACTATACTTTGGTACATTATGTAGTTAGGGTTATCAAGACTTATGCCGGAAATAAGTAGCTGAGGACAACTATTATAAAGGTTTTCGTCGTCAACAAAAAGGACCCGTCCATTTTTATCCAAATGTCACGAATAAACAAAAACTGAAATGTCACATGGCCTTGATAAGCCTATAAAAGGGTGACCAGATTGTGCAACAGCTTCAACGAGGCAGTCGGATCAGAGAGGAGTACTTGAATTCATTTAGTTTAAATGTTTATATTAGCCTTGTAAAAATAATAGTATTGTCTTACTGGTTGTGAAGTCATCTTAAGGATTTCGTTTATTTTCGTGGTGATCATAGAATCAGCCGAACATGGCACGTGGTGCCAATCTGTTCAGAGGTGTAGCGATTGCATTACTCTGCGTCGGTGCTCTTGTTGAAGCAAGGTAATATGTTATATTGTTTGAACGTTCAGTGCGTTTTTTTTAAACGGAACAATATTCCAAACTGTTACTATCACCATCTACATCAGCAGAATGAACAATATGTGTATACTGAGTGTAACCGAAAAGCAGTGTTTTCACTGGTGCAACATTATGTTATTGTCAGTATATGTAATATCCGTTATATGTAAACTATTTGTTTATTGTACAATATGTTACTTTAATTGATTGATGTCACACTACCAAGTATTTTTTTTGTATGGGATAATTTCATATGTAATATGTATATAGGCCAGTGGCCTTAATGTACTGTAAATAAAACTGTAAACTGTATACAGCACTATCCTTTACAAATAATAATTCATTCTTATTTAATGGGAAATATATCATGGCCATTATACCCAGGCGTCATGCTTCATAACATATTTTCTATGATTCACTTAACTAAGTAATTACTTAAACACGTTTTAACGAATGACTAGAAGGTTATAAGTAGAATTATTGTGTAAACAGTACATGTATATGTATCTATAGAGAAGGTACAAACCTTCAACATTTAAATAATGGATTCCAATAACTGTGAAATAAGTAGAAGAATGTTATGTTCAATTTTACGTCGTTAGAGAAAACAGGTACATACAGTTAAACTGGTCAGTCTCGGCGCCTGCTTCCTACATAGTCGCACCGATTATGTGGGGGAACATCACAGGCTGTTTCTCGTTATAACTGCGCAAAAAATGACCGAGGCATGTATGCAAAAGTATTAAAGATCCCTATAAATGAAAGTAAAATAAATAAATATAGTTGAAAACATTGCGACAAACGATAAAGTAGCTCGTCATGAGCAATTACTCCTTTTGCCAAGATCTTTTCAAAAGTCGGCTGCACTAGATGCATCAGAAAGCGTCTTTATGTGGCAAAGGATTAAGTATGGTGACAGGTTTTCAAAACATTGTTTAACAACTTGGTATTTGATCCATTCCTGTTTCCAAACGATTTGTCATCATCATTCGTTTTCGCTTCACTTTTGTCCTCTTTGTCTACGTACACATTTTTAAAATGTTCAATGTTACAATATACCGAAGAACATAAGGATGTGTCCACTATGTTCAAATGTTGTCATGGCTCGCTCATTTTAAACAGCGATTAATATGTTTCAGTATTTCAAGAAAGGTTCTTTATTATGATTATTTCCGTTTTCTGTTTTAAATTCAATAAACTATCTCTTTCGTTTTGGATGTTATTTCTTTTTATTATCATTTTAAATTCATCTTTTTATCTTCTAAATATTTGTTTCGCTAATAGTATTCATTTATTTTCCAGAGCTGCAAGGAAACGACGACAAATTGGTAAGCAATCGCTTTATCTTGTTGCATGAATTCAAAATTTGAATTTATTATGTTTAACCCATTCCCACATACAACAAAAGGGCAACTGACGACTATTAAAATAGTTAGTCAAAGAAAGGATCTCTCTCTCAAAGAAATGAATGAATGAAGGAGAAATTGATCATTACATTGTTTTCAAAAGTTTGCAGGGGCGTCAGAAAGCGTATGTATGTTGGAAAGGTTAAATTTAACCTGATGAATATCAAACGCAGAAAGTGTATTCGACCATGTGTAAGTAATGTGATGTATTACCATTCAAATCCATCTTTCTAAATCACCGGGTATAATTGAGATATTGTTCAATGAGCAGTCTGTCTAAACCATGATGTTTCATGATTGCGCTTTAAGAAACCAAAATGCTATTTGATCAAACAAATGCTTTAATAATTCTATTCCGGTACCAATTCGCTACCATTCTAGCCTTTTAGTATACTCCTTTTTATGATTGATGATTGGTTTACTTTTCAAAAACAAGTCTAACGCGACCGAATTCTGGTACGTTTAATTATTGCAATGTATTTGTTCTGAAACACATAACAAACTTTAACATGAAGAACTTGGCTATGAAAAACCTGTGATTAAAACAAAAACAGGTAATAAAAAAAAGTTATCTTCAAACAGTTTAATGTATCGAAGGCTATGCGTGAAACTTTTGAAACTAAAAACCTATATTGAAAACACTGGTTTAGGGGCAATTTTGACCTCTATTGTAAACTATGCAAATGTAGGTCGAATTGCCAAGAACGAGCAATGTCACCTAACTTTCCATTGTTTACCAAGACAAATGAGTTAACGTTTATAAAGACTCTATGGCGAGGTGATTTACATTGGTAAAATGAATACCCATTTTAGTTAGAACTGTTTCACGCCAAGTCCTTGGTATGCCCTTACATGTGAACATTGTGCGACTGTCAGTGATGTCTGATAGGTGATTTAAATGGTCACGCGTTTATTTACATACAATATAATATCCGTGATGGTCCTTTTAGTAAGTTGATACAAAGGCAACACTTTGGGGTCCGATTTGTTTGAACATTGATATACCAAACGAAGTACGGTTCCTTTCATTTTTCTTTAAGTCAATTGTTAGTATATTTGTTTGACCGTACGTGTTATCTGATAGTGTGACCTAGTTTATTTGGTTATCCATATCCTGATTTTCTTAACTTTAGACGACCCTCGCTGAACATGATTTACATAAAATAAAACATTTGGCAACAATGTAAACCAAGATTAACCTATCGGTTTACAGAGTTTAGAGCACTTTGGATGATTGCCAAATAATTATTCGCTGAATTGAAGTCTGAACAATTCGCTGATCTATCTCTTGTTATTACAACAAGCATGTGACTGTCTTCGTCATGCTTATTTATGATTTATATTTAAAACAAAAGATGGTTTTCATCAGCACAATGATTTATTACAAAATATAATTCATTAATGTTTCTTCTTGCAGACCCGAACTCAAACCTAGTTGGACAGCCCGGCGTTTCCGGTAAATATTTAGTTCAGTTCAGTTCATGTTTGAAGCAGTTTTTCCTGAATCAATTCAAACTGTATACCAATTCCAATTACTTTTGTCTTTTGACAGTAAAGAGCTTACTTATATTTATTGACAGTTCCGTATAGATTAGTTTGATAACAAATAAATAATGCATATTCCTAAGTCTTAGACGTTTAGATTTTTCCTGGTGCATGCATCTCTTTTGAATGATTAAATTACCGATGTGTTGATATTTGTGCCATCTCGCGAGAAAACCAACATGGTGGACTCTGCGTAAAGTGTCGACCCGGATCAGCCTAAGCATGCCGCACAGGCTACATCGGGTAGACAGTGTTCGCCTCTTGTGGATTTTCTGTTTCGGGATTCATTACTCTATACCTCTATCCTCCTGAGGCGGAATATTTCGGCCCGGATAAGTCTGCGCGGACAGTGCAGGCTGATCTGGTCGACACATTACGCAGATGCCATAATGTTGGTTTTCTCGCTGGATGGCTAATTTAATGTTATAATTTATATTCAATATACGTTTTTTAACTTGTTCCCAATTGTTCATACAGGTGACAACAAATGCACACCCCTTCAGGCTCCAGGACATGGTACCATTGCATGTGGGGCTACCTTCCCATTCTAGTAAGTATTCGTTGGTATTCTGTTATTGCATAATCAAAATTGTTAGTTGGTCGTCCTACAATGTCCATTTATTTTCGTCTTTTATATGTGATTCCTTTACCGAATTCGACAATCAACCTAAGTTTCATGTATCTTTTAATTCGAAGACTATTCTCAATTACAATTATCATTTATCTTCAATTGGCATTTTCGTTCCAAAATGATATGAGCCGTGCTGTTGGAAAAGCATCCGTAATGTTATTTTCGATCGGAGCTTCAGATCAATATAAGCATTCGTGTATTGTTCTGGCTATCTATAGTTCGACCATTATTCGCAGAAGGATTCAATAACATTGATCCTTTGCTAAAGGTAACATAGATGCATAGACAGATCTTTATCAATACTTGTCATACACTATGATTAGCATGCCTTGAGTACAGTTCATACGTCGTTTATTTATAAAACTGTTTTTATCTATACATGAGCCTTCCACGAGAAAACCAACATTATGCCATTATGGACTCTGAGTAAATTATCGACCGGATCAGCCTAAGCATACCGCGCAGGCTATAACCCGGCTCCGATGGATTTTCTGTTTCAGGGATTTTTACTCTATACCTCTATACCCCTGATACGGAATGCGTAGGCCCGGATTACGTAGAGTCCAAATGTGTTAGCTTTCTCGTGTATACTATATATAGATGTTTATATGCGGTAATATCGAAAGAATATAGAGGCATGTCATTTAATTACCATCAATGCAACTTACAATGTTTTTGCATAGAAGATTAAACGGAAGCCCAAATTTCTAACCCTTTTCCGCTTACAACAAATCTGCAGCTTTAAAGACAACTTTAAAACATCTTGGCAAAAGTATATAAAATATCTATAAATAAGTTTATTAACTAGAAATAGTGTGGCAATTGGAGAAGTTCATTGGTTTAAGTAATTTCTTCTTTTTTAAAACAATGTTTTTTAAAGTTGTCTGCTGCAGAGGCGTCAGAAAGTGTCCTAATGTGGGAAAGGTTATAATCATCAAATTTAAAACCCTTTAAAAGCTCAAATACTTAGAATCGTAGATGTAACTTGTAGACGTATGTTAAGTTTAATCAATTATCGTTTTGTTAATCAGTGCCTGTACAGCTACTTGTAGACGTATGTAAAGTTCACTCAATTATCGTTTCGTTAATCAGTGCCTGTACAGCTACTTGTAGACGTATGTAAAGTTCACTCAATTATCGTTTCGTTAATCAGTGCATGTACAGCTACTTGTAGACGTATGTAAAGTTTAATCAATTATCGTTTCGTTAATCAGTGCCTGTACAGCTACTTGTAGACGTATGTAAAGTTTAATCAATTATCGTTTCGTTAATCAGTGCCTGTACTGCTACTTGTGATGCCGGTTACCAATTTCCAGACGGTACAAAATCATCAAAGAGAGAATGTGACCAATGGATGGGCGAATGGTTTGATCCACCGGGCAAGAACATCCCAGAGTGTCAACGTAAGTTTACTGATGTGGAAAACTATTAAATAGCTTCACAACTTTTGTTATATTCATATTCACTGTTCCAGTCATACCAAGGATTGATTTATTGATTGATTGTTTGGTGTTTTACTCGGCTTTCAAAAAGTGTTCAGTTATACCACGGCGTTTCCTAGGTAAGTTACCAGTACTACTGGTCTATTTATCCTGACAACGGCCAGTTCTTCGTAATGCTAACCCTGCAACCCTGAGCGCCTAGGGGGAGAGCCACTACTACCATTTAGGGTCTTTGGTATGATCCGGCCTGGGATCGAACACTCGCGACCTCCAGCCCCCGGGAATGACGCTCAACCACTTCATCACCGAGATGATCATCATCATACCAAGGAGGCAAGGTCTCAACTCACTTGCGAAGCAAATATTTGTAATAGCAATTTCTAATACCCAATAACCGTCTGCCACATAGACTTCAACATATATACGTCCCTTCCATTCATAGATACAGGTAAACCAACATAGAGCCAGCATTTTAAATTTTTAAACATGTAAAAAAGTCTGCTGTCTGCTGTTAAAGGTGCTGAACTCCAGATGGAGATAAAAAAAAGAAATGTTGAAACTTCTGCAAATATTGCTTATAGTAAGTAATAAATAGTTCAAATCTATTTGGGCAGTAAATGTTGAAAAACGTACACAATTAGGCGTACTGGGTATGTCTACCCAATACAAATGAAACATAAACGATCACTATTTAGACATTTATTGTACTGGAATGTGAAATTATTACTCTAATTAATTATAATATTTCAAGATAAAACTTTGGAGTTTATCACCTTTAAGAGGAATCATTTAGGGATTGAAAAGCCTATTTAATGTTGTTGCACTCAACCATAAACTAAATAAGAATTAACCCTTTCCCACATATAGACGCTGTGTAATGCCCCTGCTGCAGACGACTCTGGAAAAACACTGCCACAATATGTTACATACATTTTAATAATAAAACCCTTTTTTATGAGTTTTCATGTATTTGTCAAAATATTGTCATAGTCGTCTGCTGCAGATTTGTTATATGTGGGAAAGGATTATAGAATACTTGAATGAATAAACGATGAACAGGAGAGAGACCCGGAGCAGGTTCATGAATAAACGATGAACAGGAGAGAGACCCGGAGCAGGTTCATGAATAAACGATGAACAGGAGATTCGATGCATTCAAATGTTGATGTGAGTCTTCGATACGTACATAATGTTCAACCAAAAGCCGGTTTATGTACGACTCATAATTGAAAAGGGGATGAACATTGCAGAATTTGTACAATTGTAATTTGAATTAGTCAACAAATAAATTGTTTTGCTTTCTTTTATAGCCTCATGCGATCCAAAGTGTTCAAACGGTGGCACGTGTGTCCTGCCCAACATCTGTTCATGTCCCAATGGTTTCATGGGCAAGCAGTGCCAATACCGTAAGTTTGTCTTACTTTATTACATTTTTGCGACCCAAACCTAGTATTACAGGCGTCGACATGCATATAAGCGGATAAAAAGCATAAACAGCATCTAATTAGACCGAATAGGAGTATTTAGACAGCTAAAGTAATGTACGCATTCCGGTAGATCTCCTAAAAGTACAATTATACAAGCCAAATATTTCTAAACAATTGGGTATTTCTAAACGATACCGAAGTGTAGTAAAACGAACTTTTAAATATATTTCTGATTAAAGTCGATCTTCCCTCGATCATAGGCATCTTAAAAAGCAATCTATAAAGTCAGGTGTGAGTAACAAATCTACATAAATTTGACAGAAACGGCTTCTTCCTTTCATTTCTAGCAACCTTGGTAAGATAACCAAAGGTCGCACCCTCGAGCCTAATACTTATAAAATAATGTTTTTTTATTGACGTCATTGATGCTACAGAATACTGTTATCTTTTCTTCAACATACTAATTACTTCATTGCATTTCTATCGTAGCATTTAGTAACTGTGCCAGCCCGTCAGACCCACAGAATGGTAAAATAAGCTGTACACAGGACACATCTGGAGCCGTATGCACGGCCACGTGTAACCAGGGATTCAAACCGACGTTTCCCATATCGCCATCATTCAAATGTGCACCCAGCGGTATATGGTCTCCGGCTCTTACAGAAATACCGGATTGTGTATCACGTAAGATGTTGCTTTTGTTACATGCTTGAACTGCTACAATGTGTTACTGGTACCCCAGCTTCTATTTAGTACCATGTTAAATTACTATATAGCATGTAAGGAGTACCACTAACTGTTTGTAACTGGCTACTTTACGATACTACAATTGCACGAATAGACAATAACGAAATATGTCATGGCTTGTAGACTGCATTACAGCTAACGTGGAGAGAATTGGTGATATCGTTTTAGAAAGAAAGCAAATGAAATTTAACAAGGTTTCAGACATCTGAAATACTACAGGTTTTTCCTAGTTAACCCATTTCAACAAACAACGCTTCTGCAGCAGATGAATTTGAAAACATCTTGAAACAAACACGATTCAGTCATATGTTTCCTGCGGCCTATTCCATACCAGTTCTCACCAGAACAATCTTTTCAAGCAACTGGCTTCTTTTCCACATAGGCAGTTATTTCATTGTGGTAAAAGTTTCTGTCAGACTCAGCTAAAATTACAAGATGAACAAATATATTCAAGAAGCACAACAACATAAACTTCAAATTGACGTTGAATCTGTGTCCGTAATTATACTTGTCCATCTCATGTTTTTCAGAGTCTACCGTTATCAATACCACCCACGTGGCCTCCAGCACACACCCGACCACGGGAAGCGCTAGATGTGTAGCCTGGGGACAGGACCATTATCGAACCTTCGACAACAAAGTATTCCACTACAAGGGAAAATGCCAGTACGTTCTCGTCAAAGACGCCGTCGCAAATTCATTCCACATACACGTTCAAAACGATCCAAACTGCCTCGCTGGCCATCGCTGCAAGAGAGAGATGGAAATATTTATCGGGACTGAAGTCATTTCGCTTAAAAGAGACGCAACCGGTCCAGTCATTTCCTGGAATGGCGCCCCACTATCGATCCCTACCCACCACGGTGGTATAATTTTCGAGAAAGTATCGAGGTACATCGTTATACGAAGCGGTCTCGGGTTCCAGGTACGATGGGATGGTTACGAGATGATCTTTGTAACAATCACGGACGATCTGAAGGTATGTTTACAGGTTTAAGCCTTTCCCACATGCAGACGCATTCCGACATATTTACAGACGACCTTTGAAAACATATGTCGAACTATTTGTGAGGGCCCTGCGAGTTCTAGCGACTGAGGTTTGACAATATATGGTATTGTTTAAAATAAGCAATTTTTCCTTCTCCAATGACGTTTTCTAATTTTTTTTATCAAAGTAATGCTTGTACTTCAGACTGTACCTGTGCTATAAATTTTCCTCATACATAATATTCATCGCAGTCGAGTCTAAAAATAGCATATCTGGAAAGGTTTAAATGACAAAAAGTACATTGCGTTGAATAAAATATTACTGTAATTAAAGTTCCGACCTGACCAACGCTCGAACCTTGGACCTTAAGATCTGAAAGTGAACGCTCTACCACGTCGCTCAAAAAGCTAGCTACATAGCAAGGAAAAATAAGTGTCCCCTTATATATAGTATGTATATATAGGCCTAGATTGGCTACATGGGCGCCATGGTCACTGACAGTCCTCAAAGATAAGACCTAATTACCAAGGCTCAAACCTAGGACATCATAGTCCAAATGCAAACAGGCTACCTCGTTGCTTCAAAATCTAGCTCCATAAAGTCTCATTAGATTTACCTTGGCTAAATAAAGAATAATCCAATTTAATTGTATGTATTATTAATTTAAATATTTCATTCCTATACAGGGCAAGACCCAAGGTTTGTGCGGTGTTTACGACGGGGACCAAACCAACGATTTCACCACCGATACTGGCACGGTTGTATCTGAGTCAGCAAGTTTTGCGAGCACATGGAAGAGAGCTCTGGCAGGAGGTAAGCTGAAATCATTTAGAGAATTGTCGCATATATATATTATAACACTGTATATTACCCTTTCCGTCATACGACAATTCTGCAGCAGACGACTTTGAACATATTTCGTCAAAACATAGAAAATCTCTATAATTGAATGGATTACCTATGATTAATAGTGAAAAACATGGTGGCAAAAGGAGAAATTGCACGTTTTGTGCAATT
>JAUELF010263584.1:0-11208 GCA_031471495.1 Clinocardium nuttallii | reverse complement strand
TTATCGCGAGACCACACTACGTCACACATGGGGTACACAAATGGGTGCTACAACGCATGCGCGCACGCACTTTAATCCTTTCTCTCATACGACAATTCTGCAGCAGACTTTAAACATATTTTGTCAAATAATGGAAAATTGGTATAATTGAATGGATAACCTATGACTAAAAGTGGAAAACATTGTGGAAAAAGGAGAAATTGCTTGTTTTCAGGCGTCAGAATGCGCCGTATATGAGGGAATTGGTTAAACGCTGCAAATTCTTAGAATCTTATTGGAAACAAATCCTCAAACGTTTGAGTAAAAGTAAAATGCTTAAAACACGGGTGCGCGACTCCGAGCAATCTTGACAATTTAGTGTTCTGTAATGCTCTAACCCTTCTCACATGCAGACGCATTTTGCCTCATTTGCAGCAGATGGTTAGTTCCACAATGTTTTGAACTATAATCATATAAACTATTTCGTATTAATGTATTTCTTATGTTTCGCTACGACGTCGCGCAAGCTAACCTGGCACAACGTCAAATGCATCTACCAAGAGGACTTAGTTAGTCTTTGACAATTTAGTTTTAGAAATGAATGTATAACGTATTATAGTATAAACTCATCTGACGAAGAGCTGTTGTAAACACCCACAACCATTTACTCCATTGCATTAGAAACAGGCTGCGATTCAGGTCGGACTACAAAAAGAACACTTGGAATAAGACAAAAAAAAGCAAAGAAAATATTTATTTCGAGCCCCGAAAGGTCAATCGTTGAACCCCTCGTTGGTGTAGTATTTAAACGGCCGTTTATACGATACCCGATTGGTTTATACCAAAGACCTTAAAAATGGCTGCCCTTTAGGCATTCGGTGTTGCGGCTAGCATAACGACTGACTGACTGGTGTCCGGATAAACGGACGAGTTGTACTGATACCCATGAAACGCCGTGATATAAATGAAAAACTCTTGAATGTGGCGTAAAACACCAAGCAATGAATGCATTAATTTTAAAAAGCTCAATCGTAAGTGACTAAGGCTATTAATCGAGGGAACGCGGACTCAGACCCCGGTTATGTCGTTCATTCTCTCCGGTGATTGACACAAGTCACTCTCGATAAGTATCTGCCAACACTGAGCTCAATACTATATGTAAGAAGGTAGCCCTTTGTCTAAGACAACTGTTGTGTGGAGAAAGCCAAGAATAGCTACTCTAGTTTATCTACTAGATTGGTCACATCCCCTTATATATATATAAATTGTTCAATATGATTAAAACCAGATCTAAACTTCGCTAGCTCGTATATAAACCTGATGACTGCCCCTTACGGGTCATATCAGATTGACCTTTCTGCCAGCCAATCAAAGTATACCAAATATTTCGGTATAAACACTACTTCAAATAATATTGATTCCAAGGACCTTACTGCTTTTCCACATAGACTGTTAATACGTAGGTGGAAGACGAATGACGTTTGTCGAATTCACTTTTGTCAAACTGCAGAAAGAATGTGGCCGAGCTCAAACTCGCAACTCCCTAGAAAATTATACAGAAACTATTTAACCCATTTGTTTTAATGCGTTTTCTGATACCCTAGACATATCTATAGAAAGGTTTTTTTTTAAGGACAGAATATGCTTCAAAAATAGGGAAACACACTGCCAAGACGGTTCTTGCACATGGTGTGTACTTTCTATTTCTGCTATAACTTTCCATATTCGTGTTAATATGTTTTAAAAGAGGTCTGCTGTTAATATGCCGTATTAGACAATATGTCATTTCTTTTTAAAGAAAAACATGCGGCTAATATCACGATCCTATATTGTTTAATGTCATTTTTTTGGATTTGATTTCTAGTATTTGAAAATAAAATAAAATGGGGTTTTAAAACCGTACCATCATGGTTATAAGACGCTTTCTTATTAAACCATTCACGCATAACGACGCACTACGATGCATCTGCTAGAACCGACATTTTAAAACATTGTGCCAAACGAAGCCATGATAAATTTTCCCTTTTACCACGGAAAGTTCGACACTATTCAATAAGTATACTGTCATTTATACAGTCAAAGTTGCTAATTTGTTTTAAAAGACGCCTGCTGTATAATACTCGGGGATAAACTTCTATCTCTATGCCTAATTTACCGCCATTCCATGCATAATAAATAAGAGACTTATTATTCATCCTTACATGAACAATTTCTCCCTTTACATGATATGTTCGACTCCATTCTATAATATTAATTATTATACTGTCATGAACAATTGCTCCCTTTACATGATATGTTCGACTCCATTCAATAATATTAATTATTATACTGTCATTATTTAGTCATATTTGCCTAGATGTTTCCAAAGTCGTCCGCCGCAGAATAATCGGACGTTAGCAAGGGATAAGCTACTTTCCCCATGCTAAGTTCGAGCGTGACATTTGTTGGCAATCATGTGGCAAACTATCCATTAATACATATAATTGAAATATTGTGGCAAAAGGTGAAGATGCTCGTTATAATTTCACCTTTTACCAATGTGTTCAAAATTCGGCTGCTCTGCAGAGGCGTCAGAAAGCGTCTGTATGTGGGAAAGGATTAAGAAAGGATAGATTTATTATCCGTACAAACATATTGGTCGTCTGTGTAACGTTTTGGTGTATGGGGTTAAAATGTAAAAGTCATTATGAAACAGATAGTGATGCACTTTTTTGGTGTTTAGTCGCTTAAAACACAATGGGTATCAATTACCATTGAGACAATTTATGGTCGTTTTAAATGATCGAACAAAAACATTATATGAATGTTTCACCACATTTTAATTGCCATTGATCGTTATTGACAATACATCACAGTGAGGCATTTGACACGACAAGCGATATATCTCACCTTTCGTCTTTTTGTTTTAAACCAACAGAGACGCGTCGCATAAACTCGTGCTCAATATTTCCTTTGTGATAGCATAACGGAACCAACACAATGGCCTCTGCGTAATGTACCGACCCAGATCAGCATGTACAGGCTAATCCGGGACGGCACATTCCGTCTCAGGAGGGATAGAGGAATAGATTAATTATTCCTGAAACAGAAAATACACAGTAGGCGAGAAGTGTCTGTCCGGGTTAGCCAGCGCGGCATGCTTAGGCTGATCCGGGTCAATGCTTTACGCAGAGTCCACACTGTTGGTTTTCTCGCGGGACGGCTCATATATATTACAACTTGAATTATTTCCTTAAACGAATCTATCCTTTGAAAACAGTTTAGCAGCTATTCAGATTGCTCAAACGAACAATCAAAACTGAAATTGCAATGTTTCTTTGATATGGGATTTTAACTGGCATGCTTTTCATAATGAACAATGGCGAACAAATGCATTCAGCTATCATTCGAACACGTCGATAACTCAATTTCGAGTTATTGCGAGCTTAACGTAGTATGAACGCCACAAGTGCAAAATATCCGTGAGTAGTCAACTAATCCATAATGTGACATGTAGAGACATTTTCTGAAAACATCTTCGGGTCTTAGGCATGCATCGTCTGAAAAAACAACCAAGCATTTGAACAAAATAAATCATGATACCAATGTCAAAAGAGCTCGGGTTCAAATCCCGTTAATAGCGGATTCAACCTTTGGGGTTTTCCAAACACGTCGTAGACGGTCCAGACGCCGAGGGTCAATACTTAATCATCGCTTCCACATAGAGAGTACTGTTTTAATACCAAATACAAGAAGCCAAACATGTTACAAACAAAATGAAATAAACATAAAACAAGAATCATTACATCAAGCATTAAACATGTACAACTCATGTTGGTGGATAAAATATCTTAGATGATACGATATGATTTGCAAATTGATGTAAAAGGCATAAGTTACAACTAAAGGTTAATTTTTATTTGACCCGGCCAACGTTAAGAAGGATTTGACTGCCTCTGGGCAAATCGCAACATCTTGCAGTAACGGCACTTCTTCATTCGCTCTGACACCTTCAGTTGTCAAAGCGAACAGAATATAAGATACTCTGTGTATTGAAATTTGTACGACATTACCAGCTGTCATTTCATTTTGACGAGCTGTCCGTCAAATCATTTCACAATTCAAAGATTAAATTATAATTCTGCTTGTGTCACAAGGAGCCATTTTGTTTTTAAGTGATCACTAGTGTTTAATGGCACATTCCGGCCTCGGGGTGTCGTTGACCAGGTTTGCATAAAAACATGAAGCGAGTTTTCAAATTATTCATTTCATAAGATAGTTTGAAACAGGACTGATCTACAAAATATAATATATTACACCATAAGTTAGACAGTATTATAAATTTGATTCATTCGGACCATCCTTTAATTATCGAAATAAAAAGTTACGTATTCACAGCGTGACGTGGTGATAGATTGGTTTACGTTAATATCACGTGGAGCGCGAGAGTGTTGAAAGCAGACGACAATGCCTAACACGAAGGAGATTCCAGAGGTTGGAAATATTTATCTGTACGACGATATGGAATCGACCAAATCCAGATGGGATAGGATGCCATTTGTTAGCTATTTTAGGTAAACTGGAAATACTTATTTTATTTTGTGTCGGTGCCGTTTGTTCATTATTTGCTTTTAGATTGTTATGTCGCCTTTATCTTTCTTTAATAACATTTCATTATGGCGTTATTCTATCTCCTGATTATTTGTATATTTATATATCTTCAGTTTACAAAAATTCTAAAATTGGCAAGTTGTTATCATTTCTTTGTATTTTTCCACCTTGATAAACGAATGGTACATTATCTGTAATGAAATGAAGTAATAAGTGCTATGGAAACAAAACCGATGTAATCAGTGTTGAAAACGGAGTAACACAATATTAAAACAAAACGAATCAAACCAGATTCTGTAGTAAGGATACTTATCAAAATAAATCGGATATAGTATGTTTTACATTCTCAGATACATTTCGGCATTCGAACGTTAAAACTTCGACGAAATCAGAGCTATTGTCACAGTAACTATCTTCGAATGTCTCCATGTTTTCGTTCTAATTCGTTAGTTTACTTAATTATATATAATGTACTATTCATATATTAAAGTGACAAAACATATATAATATGTAAGAAAACATGTTCACTTCAGGAAAATATATGTTAAGTGAACACGGACGGTCTCAATTTGATAAGAATGTGTTCATACATACACTGTAGGTTTCATTCTGACCTGGAAGACAGGTTGCAGTGGTAGAGCGTACACCTCTCTAAGTTAAGGTCCCGGATTAGAACCCGGTTAATGGCGGTTCTGTCTGCCTTGGGGATTCACAACACGTGTGGCGCCGCTACTGTTTCAGTCTCCAGGAAGCAGACATCGAGCATGAAAGCTTGTTTCGCAGTCGACGTCAAAACAAAGACTTTTAACTTATCTAAATATGTTTAAAAATAATCGCTGAATACTAATAGAGAATCCCCACATCTTTGGCCGTAATCAGCAAAGTTTCACACTGTATTCTAAATTTGAATACTATTCTAATCCTCAAAATAATACAGTAATACATTCTGACTGGCTTAATAATGTTATTAAGCCACTGGAAAATTAAGTTATTTAGTGATTATTAATTAGAATAAGAATATTCTATTTAGAAAGATTGATGCTCATTCATAATGTGTTTTTGTGTCTAGTTTATTCTCATTGCTTTTTGCAAATATACTTACTATCTATTAGAGTTACGTCACATGTAAAATGACTTTTCTGGCTTTTCGACCAAGTCTGTCTGTGCAGTCTGATCAGGGGTGTAATCAGATTCACTTGATAAAAGAGTTGTTAGCCAAATTCACCACTCACATTTTAGATTTAAACAAGACCTAGTGGACCGTGAGTAAGGTAAAACTGAATACTTTTCCGTTCGCACTGTTGGTCCATCAGCCAAGTTTCATTCGAAAGGCTAATTGAGCTCATATATACTTTGGAAGTACGTATTCGGACTTGAAGCAAAGCTAGGTCTCCTGTGGGATAGCCCGTTACGAACTTTATTGAGTATATAAGATTAAAACAGTAAATTTAAATGATCTTTTTGTTTTCGACGATTTCAGGAGGAAGCTTAACTTGGACTCAGAACAGATCGAAGCTAAGAGAGAGGCGATTCTGAGAAAGGACGGCCATTACAGAGTCAGGTACGTAATGATTTTAACCCCAACTTGAGTTTATACTTTTCCTATATATTGACGTATTTTCTATATAAAAGATTTGAAAATATCATAGAAAAACGAGATTTTAAGTTTTCAACTGTAATTTGATTTTCTTTCTATTTGTGTGTGTTTTTGTTATATTTTCTTCTTATGTTTTTAAAGCAGACTCCCACATACAACTAAGTTAAACGATTTGCGTAAATATGTTGTACGGAGATTCACCAAGCACAACGTCATACAATAACAATACTTACTCAGTTCATCCTGCATTACAACAATGAAAACTATTTTCGAATACATATGTACGGTTATACGCGGTGCTCTTCTGGAAAGGCATTGTCGTTTGTAATTAAATTGCTATAAAACATAGCTCTCTTGCAAAAGAGTATAACTGTATTATATTGTATTGTATTGTAAAATTACAGATATAGCGGTCTATCAAGTTACAGACGTAAATATCTCCACGACCTTTACATCAGTCTCATCGACCTTAAATGGCGGTACGCCTTCGCCGTGTTCTTCAATGTCTACCTGATCGTGTTCCTGTTTTTCGGCATCATGTGGTGGATCATTGCTTATAATCACGGAGACTTCGACAACGTTCACAATCCAGACTGGAAACCATGCGTTAGCTCCGTCTACAACTTTCCAAAATGTCTGCTGTTCTCCATAGAAACGCAGACGACCATAGGGTACGGGGTGGCGTATCCAAACACAGATTGCGACGGCGTGCTTTTAATGGTGTATTTACAGATCACTATCGGTATACTGTTAGACAATATTCTCCTTGGTTTTATCTTTGTGAAGTTCGCCCAGCCTAAGAGACGTCAAAACACCATGATATTCAGCAAAAACGCCTGTATCACAAACCACGACGGCGAACAAACCGTACAGGTCAGAATCGGGGACATTCGGAAAAGTCATCTGCTCGCCGCTCAGGTGTACGGATGCCTTGTGCGACGTCACGTGTCAGAGGAGGGCGCCCTCTATCCGCTATATTTGAATCGAGTGAAGTTTGAAGCAGACGACATGGGTGACACACTCGTTTTGATGTGGCCAATGGTGTTGAACCACAAGATCACAGAGGACAGTCCCTTCTGGGATATTAAACCGGCCGATCTGACAAACGAAAATTACGAATTGATTGTATTTGTTGAGGGAACCATCGAAAGTACAGGCGAATTCTGTCAGGTTCGAACCTCTTACACCCCGAGAGAGTTTCTATGGGGCCACAGGTTTGACAGGATTGAAGAATTTGATTCCGGAAACGGTCGATGGGAGATTGATTTTAGTGGTTTCAATGACGTAGTATATACGTCAAATATACGTCACAGCGCTAAAGAACTTGCCAATTTCCGAGATAAAAAGGTTGTGACCTATTCTGATGACGATGAAGACACACACAAAGTACAGATACAAACAATCAATCTTAAAACTGTATCATATGACGTCACACCGGATCTACCACCACGTGACAATGGTTCACAGCGCGGTATAAAGTTCAGACTTCCGGGTCAAAACAACACTGACGGCACAACAGATAACCGTGATAAGCGATCCAGTATCGTTTCCATAGACGAGAAAGGATACCAGACGGCGGATGATGATGACAGGTCAACAATCGGTGACGAAATGGAATCAAAAGAAATTTAGTAAGTTTATAAAATAATAATTAATCAAACATAACATAATATACTTTTAAAAACATTGAAGAATAAATATGAACAATTTCTCCATTTTTTTTCACAATGTATTCACCTCTGGTAGACTGGTAGTAATGTCTACTGACTGGTGTCAGGTATAATTTACCTATAGTACTGCTAACTTACCCGGGAATCGCCTTGTACTAACTGAACAATTGTTGAAAGCGGCATAAATGAATTGTGCCTCGAGTCCCTCTTTTAATAACATAGACGCTTCGCTTATTGTGCTCTATAAACGGTTTGCGTAGGATTACATATCGTATGTATATAAATAAATACTTGTCTACGCGTCCATGTAATTAGATCCTTGTTACATATCGTATGTATATAAATAAATACTTGTCTACACGTCCATGTAATTAGATCCTTGTTACATATCGTATGTATATAAATAAATACTTGTCTACGAGTCCATGTAATTAGATCCTTGTTACATATCGTATGTATATAAATAAATGCTTGTCTTTGTCTACACGTCCATGTAATTAGATCCTTATGCTTATTGTTGTTAATGAAAACAACAAAAAACAACTTCTTATGTGACCAAGTATTATTTAGGCATCATGTTAGCTTTACAACGATACATCAGTCGTAATCTCCGGCCGGGTCATACCAAAGACTTGGTAATGGTAAAGCCTGCCCTCCTTAGCACTCAGGTCTGCGGGGTTAACATTACAACTGACTCGCTGTTGTCAGGATAAATGGACCAGAAGCGCTAGTAACTAACCCATGATACGCCGTGATATAACTTTAAACATGTTGAAATCAGCATACAGTACCAAACAATCAATCAATCAACCAATCAACCAATCAATCAATCAATCAGGCGTAATGCTAACCCCGGAACTCTCCTGACCGCGAAGAACGGATTTTAAAGTAAATATAATGTAAAGCCTTATTTCGTATTCATCATATGATAGATAGTTCAATATACACAACTCGTTATTATTATAATATGATCTAATCCTGTTTACTTTCAGAAGTTCTGACGTATTTGTAATGGCGGCCATGTACGACAGACAGTTTCAAGCCTAGGAATGAAATACAGATGTCAAGGTCACGCGACATTCGAAACCACATTGGATATTCATCATCTGCTAACCCGTTCCCGCATACTACAGATCTACAACAACACAAACAACCTAAATAACAAATATCTTTAATTGAAAACATAACAATGAGATGTGTTGAAAACATTTATGTTGAAAATGTAGAAATAAATCAACAAGAGCATTTTTCCTTCCGCCACAATGTTTTTTTTAAAGTGATCTGCGGCAGCTCTACATGTGGAAAAGCGTCCATTTGTGCATCATCGAATAACATGACTGTAATGGCGCGATTGTAAAGACTGATAAATAATTGTAAATGTCGACACCATCTTATAGAGTTCATTTCATGTTCGTTATTCACCAATCTCATTAAAATCAGACAAACAAACTTCTATATACGAGTATGCGAGTTTTAAAAGATCTGGTTTTAATGAGATTGGTTATACACCAACCTGATTTTAGCATAAATATTCGCTGTTGTAGCATAGAAGATTGCATAATTGTGTACATTTGTTTCATGGTAAAGTTTCTTTATTATTAACTTGGTAATGGTATTCTTTTGGTAAAACTGCTTCATGGGACCATCTAACTTGTACGATCGAATTATAAAAACTAAGTTAGTTTATACTAAACTAAACTTGTAACGGGACTAAAAACTTCAAACATTGTAAATTGTTGTATATAAACATTGTTGTTGACACGCTGAAATAAAATATATTTGTACATCTATGTGTATATAAACATTTTTGTTGACACGCTGAAATAAAATATATTTGTACATCTATGTGTATATAAACAAACACTCTCTTTGTTGTGTCATTTATCCAAAGAATTGAACATCACATGCTTGATTTGGTCTTTAGGCCGCTTTCAACAATTTGCTTTCATATCACAGTCAAACTCGCAACTGTACTCCACATAGCAGTCTTTTAAAGCAACTGACCGCATGTGTACATAAGCTGTTAGCCCATCGATGGAAGACGAAAGACGCGTGTCGAATTGTCCTTTGTCAAACGTCGGAGTAAATGTTAGGATAAAACTGAACTCACAACCTTTTGTATTGATAGCGCGCGTCGCTTACAACTGAACTATCGGGGCTGGGAACATCACAATGACTGCTTTACAACTTTTGCTTATTCGTTTTAGACATGTTTTATACCTAGGGGTGGCACGGCGTATGGGATCACACAATTGAAGTCAAATTTAAGTGAAAGAAACATAATTAGACGTCTTATGAGAAAACCAACATTGCGTAACGTATCGACCCGGATCAGCCTAAGCATGTCGTACAGAACCCGGACAGAAACTGTACGCCTCCAGTGGATTTTCAGTTCCAGGAATCAATACTCTATACCTCTATTCCCCTGAGGCGGAATGTGTCGGCTCGGATTAGTCAGCGCGAACTGAGCATACTAATCTTGGTTTATACATTACGCAAAGTCAATAAATACCATTTTTAAATTCGTTGGTTAACCAACCAGGGATCGAACCCGGAACCTTCCGCAATTACGACAAAAAGAGAGATGTTATAAACAAAATTCAATACAGTTCTACCTTATCTACTAGGCTTGAGCGACAATTAAACACCGCCCGTACTTAAAATCCTCCCTTCATCTGCACTCTTGTTTTGTCAACAGTTGATCTGTCTAAAGTCTTAAAGGAAAACACATACCATAAGAGTTGATTACTACATATGTGAAATTGCTCAATATCGGTGACAGTGATTGATTGATTTGGATTAAACACCATTGTCATTAATGATGCAATCATGTCATAGCGACCAGTTCATCAACCCTTATATGTCCTGTTTTTTCTAACACCAGCACTCCACACAACTGCATATTCCATTTCCACATCGACTGTTAGTCTATTGATGTAAGCCGAATGATGCTTGTCTCACTTACTTTTGCCAAAGGTAGGAAATAATGTTGACCGTGCAGGGGTTCGAAGTTTTTACCCAATGATCCACAGCCCGCGTCGCTTCCGTCTGATCTATTCAACTAGTGTCAGTTCATATTCGATCGCTAAATGATAAAGACATCACAACGTAAATTTATGTAAACTGAGAGGATTCCGCCGTGGTCATGTTGAGATTCGGGTTTTGAAACAGGGCGTTCCGGGTTCGATCGCAGCACGACGGTCACGGTGGAGTAACCCATATTTATGAAACCAGTTTTTTAGCTCACCTATGCACGAAGTGCAAGGTGAGCTATTGGGATCACATTTTGTCCGGTGTCCGTCCGTCGTGCGTCGTCAACATTTACCCTTGTTAACACTCTAGAGGCTACATTTTGCATTCAATCACCATGAA